>JAODXR010000024.1:10040214-10053489 GCA_028877395.1 Cathorops festae
AACCGGAATATTAAAGATCTTTGAACTCAAAGCCATCAATGGCTTTTTGCGTATTTTGAAGTGTTAAATCGTAGCAGTGTAGTTTGATGTCTAAATGCGTATCTGCTACGCAAAATGTGTAAAGGTTGTCAGGTCTGGATTTAAATAAATAAATTACACCACTACCCTGCTATAACGAACCCCTCAGGGACATCCAAATAGTTCGGAATACTGAAACGGACCCACTCGTCACACCACTCTCTCAGTCTAAACAAGACCAACTGTGTTTCATTTATATTTACACTTCAGTCCCTTCCATATTTACAAAGTTAAAGAGTCACTCTTTTCAACATCATAAAAATAAGGTGAATACTGGAAACTTTCAGTTTGTAAAAGTACGCGTGGCAGCGAGGGCGTGGTGAGCAGCGAGGAGTCCAGCTGAGGCAGCAGGTAACCTGTGAGGAGTTACACCTGTATCGAATTACTGCCTGTTTATTAATGTGTCTTTCACATGGATAGTAATGACAGGGTGCTGTGTTCCCCAGCGCACGCGTGTGTGCGCGCACGCGCGTGTACGTGTGCGTCACTGAAAAGTGAAAGATAAATAAACCTGTTGTGCCCGTTTCCCAGTTGCTCATTGCCCCGGCATGCAAGCTGTTACAGTATGAAACCAGCACCCCATCAGTTTTACTGGCTGAAGAAACTGGTGCTCCTGGACTACCCCCCCCCCCCCAAATAATCCGTTTTTATGGAGGTGGCGTCTGATGGTGGTTTTGGAGATTTGGAAACCCCAAGATTTTACTTTTCTTGTAATTTACAGGTGAGTTTGTAACAGTTCCAACTTTCAGGTGTCAACTTTTTTTTTTTAATTATTGCCCTTAGAAGACACAGGAAAGGGACATTTTCAGACACATTGCTTTAAAAAAAAAACATTCAAGGTCAACACACTTTTCCCTCATTTGGTTTGTGTGTCTCATCTTTCCCAAGCTGACGGATGACGAAGGGAATCTGGCCCCTGTGTCACCTCATATTTGTTCCCCAGTTAATCAGGAAGTCCTGGGTTACAGCTTAAAGTTCCTACACATGCCAATCAACTCAAACATGTACAATTCAGTCCATTCTGTTTACTGTCATTTCCAGGGGTGCCAATAATAGTGGCACATGCATTTTTGCTGAAAATAATTATTTCTTGATGAGGGATTTGTTTTTCTCTGAGTAAATTTCAGTTAAAAGTTGGATTTTTCTCTTTTTTTTTCCCCCAGTGCGAGATGAAGCGACTTCACCAAAAGCTGGACCCTGTCTCACCCCTTTACTAATCTTTACTGGGGGAATCATGGAGGGCACTTTGTATCGGAAAAGAAAATATTTTAGAGGATAATTTTTTCCCCATATCTGGGCTCTGCTACCCCCACGACCTCGCTCTGTCCTGGAGTCAGGCTGATGTTGAGGCTTCTTTATCTCGGCTGCTGTGCGTCTCGCTCCTCAGTCGTATTTGTGTGCCTCGGCCATGTTAGCGCTCATCTGGTTAGTGCGGTATGCTAACACCCGTCCAGTCAGCTAACTGCTTAGATCTAGAGTGACTGTTTAAGGCCGCTTTCCTCAACCACACCACCCGCTTGCCAGAGATTTTCATTTCCTGGTGGCACAATTTCGGCATACACATTTTGAGAAAGAAAGTGATGAAATGATTTTATCATTATTATCATTACACTGCGTGTAGCGTAATCCTGCAGCACAGCTTTTCAGAAAAGCCTGGTACTTCTAGAACATTCTAGCACATACTGAAAGAAAATATCAGGAATAGTCTGTTCAAAACTTCCACATGTGACCTGTAGATAAAGAAAAGGTTGGAGATGGGTTTCGACTGGATCACTAACAGGAGGCGTATCAGACGCTCACTGTCCGCGCTGTGAAAACTGTTCATGCAGACGCTCATCTGAGTTTCCAAACCTGTCATTGTTTAAATCTTGAATATTTTCTGTCGTGAATACTCATTAAAAAGCTCATCATCTCTGCTTTCCACAGAAATGTGTCTGGCTAAGATCTGTTCAGTGCTTTGGGAGGAACGGCATGTTGAAGTCGCCAAAACAGAGTAAAAACTCTGCTCGCGGGACGTCGGGAAACTGACGGTGCTTTTCGTTTTGAGTCACAGGAAAGCACTCAGGCTCTCTCTCTCTCTCCTGATTGGTTTCCCACTGGATTACTTGTCAGTATCAATCAGATCTCGCTCTCACGGTTTCTGATGAAGGATTCAGCAACATTTTCCCTCTGATAGTTTTGATGTTCTGATTCACGGGAGACTTTGAAGTGAGTTTTCGTAGCTTTACCTTCTTATTTTTTCAAATCAAACTGATTTACGTAAATAACTATTTTATAATATAACTGGAGTTGTTTTGATGAAAAATGCTGAGATCTTAGTGGTCGGAATGAGATTTTTAAAAAACAGAAGTCAGAAACACGAGTGTCGATTTCAGTTCAGTTAATGTGAATTGTTTATTGGATGTGGATCAGACAGTTTTTTTTCAAGGCTCGACTTGAAAGCTGTGAATATTAATCAAAATAATCATTTTTATTTTTTTCACAGTCCAAATCCTGCGCTCTGATTGGCTGGTGAGCGGGTCCATATACTACGGTACGGACCTCTGGCGACTCGCTCGTTCACAACAACAACAAACATAGAATTTTTTGTCAACATTTCTCTTTTTTTAATATGATTTATTTATAAGACTTTCAAAAATCTTATAGATTTTTGCCAGTATTTCTCAAGAGAATAGCATTAATTTTACAGCATGGATAGCGATAATGACAGTGTTCACAGCGAAAGCGAGTTTTACTACGCTGAGGAAGAAATAAAAGAAAACATTTCAGGAGAAAGCTAAAAACCTCTAACTTGCGAACACCGAGCAAAAACATGGCTGAATCCTGAATGACTCCTATTTGTATAAATAGGGGACTACATAGGTGGCAAAATGTAGTTTTTTTTCCCTGCCATGGAAGTGCACTTGTATACTGGGGAGGAAGCAATTTGCATTACAGCCGTGAATAAGGGCCTCGCTCAGTACTTTCAAGACCTTGGTCACGGTATTTCACCATACGGACCAACCTTAAGCTGGTAAATAATATATAAATTTTTTTTTTCTTTACCAAACTCTAACAAAAAACGAGAGCCCCTGAAAGAGAAAACCGAGCCAAGCTGCCATTTTGAATCCTCATTCACTTCCATGTCAGGAAAGCAAACCCCTACATTTTGCTGCCTATGTCGTCCCCTATTGATACAAAATTGAGTCATTCAGGATTCAGCCATGTTTTTTGCTCGGTGTTAGCAAGTTAGAGGTTTTTAGCTTTCTCCTGAAATGTTTTCTTTTATTATTTCTTCCTCAGGGTAGTAAAACTCACTTGCGCTGTGAACACTGTCATTATCACTATCCATGCTGTAAAATTAATGTTGTTATGCTGAGAAATGCTGGCAAAATTTTATGATTTTTGATAAAATTATAAATAAATCTTATAAAAAAGATAAATGTTGACAAAAATTGCTACTATGTTTATTGTTGTGAATGAGCGAGTCGCCAGAGGTCCGTAACCGGGGTCCGTAACTGGGGTCCGTACCGTTGGATACGGACCAGCTCGCCAGCCAATCAGAGCGCAGGATTTGATGGAAACTGGACCGCGAAAAAAATAATGCAATTTTAATTTTATTTATTTTACAGTGATCTCTGCTTCCTCAGACACTACTGTGAAAGTTTGGAATGCACATAAAGGGTTTTGTATGTCAACACTGCGAACGCATAAGGTAAGTACAAAGTGGATGCAAGTCAACTTTAAAAATAAAATTCTGCCATATGTACAGGTCAGAGATGGGATTGAAATATAATTTCTCCCAGATTCCCGGTGTAAACATAAATACACAAACAAAACAAGCATTAATTAAGAAAAAGACACACGCACACAAAACCACACAAGCAGAAATGGTGCAAATAGTAATAGAATATCTGCAATGTGCAAATAATGATCCATTTGCAGGATGAGTAGTGAGCAGATGATGTTTAGGGTGTGTAATAAAGTGACAAGTCCCTTATTATTTGATAATACTTCGGATGAATTGTCGTAACAGACTGAGGCCCCTCCGCACGAGTACGTTTTTGACGATTCCGCATAAAAACTTTATCATTTCGGCCTCGCGTCCAGATGGGTCGGTTTTTTTCGAGGTGTGAAAGCAGTATTTTTTGAAAACTGGTCCCAGAGTGGGAAAATCCTAAAACGCCGGATAGCCCGGCGTCGTCTGGACGGCGAAGCGGATTTTTTCAGAAATGATGACGTATAAGCCCTGCCTCTCTAACCTTTAACCTCAGGCACCACCGCTAGACGCGTCATAACGACAACAACGGCGGATTACAGGCTTGGGCTCGCACTGCAGAAACAACTCGGTCTATTACGGCTGCTAGAACAAAACCTTCTGCTTTTATATTACTGCGAGGAGCAACAAAACTTCGTGTTATGAGCTTGTTTTGTAAACAGCGTGTGACCTTTATGTGCATGCTCAATGGCTTCTCTTCTGGGTTTAGTGTATTGTGATGCCGCCACACCAGCGCCACATACAGGCCTGGCTACTACAGCATTTTGGGTTGTTTCCAGTGAATCGAAATGGCGCCTTGTTTACGGAGATTTTTTTTCAAAACGACAGCGTTTTGGGTGAGGCCGCGTACTCGTGTGGACGGGGCCTGAAAACGATGTGCATGTTTATTTGCATTTCGAGCAGGGAAGCATGGTCTGATCACAAATGGTCACTCAGGATGTGTGTGAAGACATAATAAATGCCGGGTGTGAATGGTCCTCAAGCCCCTTTCTTTTTCATCTGGAATGTACTGAACAGTTTTCATGGCATAGGAGTACATATCCATCACCACACCTGCATCCTGTGGGGGCATAACTGTTGGAATTAGTGGGCTGTGGTGGTATTTGAGTGTAGTCTGTACAGGAGTGACCATTGTTACAGTGCCTTAGGTAGTTGAAAATATCAGTATCTTACAACCCATTTATTAAGATATGTTTCCCTAGCCAAGCTGCTGCACAGATACTCAAGTTGGCAGTATACTTTCAACAAAAAAAGATGCTCAGACCATTTTGTACTTTGTGATACAAGTGTCATTTTGGTTAAGGCATGTCCCAGGCACGGCCCTAATTACAAAGGGAGGTCCATGCAGATGTTGCTTGACAAGCATCTAATCAGGATTTGTAATGAATTTTTCAATTCAAGTTTAATTACCCAACAATGGTAGACATCCCTTATTGTCCAACATCAGGTAAGTATATTAAACAGAGTAGAGGCTCATGTTATTTATGTCCTGTTAGTACAAATGTAGTTCAGAAGAAATTATGGAAAAGTGGTTTACTGTATATTTAATATGGGAACCTTTGTACATTAAGTCCTGAATTACATAATGTACTGGGGTGCTTTTGTAGCTATTCTGCATTTCTTTTTTGCTTTTTGGATTCATGAAATTAATAATCAACTTGTAATTAATTCATTCATGACTGAATGTAAGTTGTCTTTTTCTTGTAACTGCAATAAACATTCTTTCCACCATGTTTTCAGTAAGAATCTAGAGGTCATTATCATGCAATGGCTGTAGACAATACAGTTATATGCATATTGTGTGCCTGGTTTTCTACACAGTGAAGTAAGCCTTTGAATGATGTAATTAAATAAAGGGGACAAATAGATATTGCTGAAATTCATTTTCAGTTGACATGTCTTTAAGGGAAGTCTGTGTCTACTGAATGAACATATTGCACATTCATACCTGACTCATGTTCTCCCATTCTCTTTTTTAGATGCTAATATCCTGATTCAAGACTACAAGCCAGAGGAAGAAAGGAATACATTTATGCTTGTTCTCCAGTATTTTTGGATCCCAGATTTCAGTCTTTTCGATCTGCACTTTGGAGACCATGGACTTGATGAATCGATAACTTACTTAATTGAAGTAACAATGGGAAGAATTGCTAGAACTTTGTAATATGTGAGCATGTAAGAGATCCTGTAAATATTGTATTTAGTTTAACTGTTCATAGGATTTGTATATCTACAGTTACCAATTTATCCTTCAGAAACACTTGTTATTCATTCTACCCTTTTTTTTTCTTTGTTGAATTGTTCTCTACATCAGACTTTTAAGCAAGTCTTGGTTGAACAAACATGGCAGACCGTTCCCTTGATTTTTCAACTGGAAATGATTTCATCTGTACAGAGTGTGGTGAAGGGTTTGGCCAGTACCCGAAATTGATCAATCACATGGCTAATCATGGACCCATTGGCCCATTTTCTTCTATTTCTGAAACTGCAGCTAATGGTTCTGACAAACCTATTGAATTTGCACTTCATGAAAATGGAACACTCACAGTGGTTGACAGATCTGCTTTATCAAACTTTTCGTTCTTATTTGGAAAACCCATGTCAAAGTTATTGTCAAACCCAGCGCATTATCAAGATTCCTTGCCTTCAAGCAAAATGGCAGAAAGAGATCATACCCAATGTAGATGTGAGAGATGTGGTCAAGTGTTTAGGAATCAGAGAAGTTTACAACAGCATCAGCGCTATCGTCCCCTTGAGCAAGGGTTTAAATGTACCTTATGTTGCAAGGTTTTTTATGATCGAGAGAGCCTTCGTGGGCACCTTCAGAATCATGCTCATGAGCGTTTTTACAGTTGTGGACATTGTGGAAAACGATTCTTGAGACAAGAGACCTTGTTGTTGCATCAGAAAGAATGGCATGGGTCTCTTGGATCCAAGAGTTCAAGTAAATTTGATGAGGACCGTGAAAATGGTATAGATAAATCATATCCTTGCAAGATTTGTGGCTTGCGTTTCTTTTGGTTATCAGACCTGCAGAGCCATCTGCTTAATCATTCTCATGTCAGCAAAGCAACTGATGATCCTACACAAAAGGAGAACATGCAGGAGCAGGATGAGAGTAGCCCTAATAAAAATGCCTCCCCTTCTCCTGATAATTCTACTGACCGATCATATCGTTGTGGCTTGTGTGGAGGACACTTCAAGTGCTTGTCAGATTTGAAAGAGCATCATCTTTCAGATCATCCAGATGAGGACTCCTCTGAACCAGTACCTGAGATTAAACGACAGTCTGTTAATTATTATGGTATAATGCGTCAAATGGTTTCAAAACACCAAACTCAACGAATGGATCTGTTGAGGCCACGAATGAGAGGTAGACCAAGAGGAGGTGCTTCCAGAGGTAATCCACACTCGAAGGTATTCCCTTGCAAACAATGTCATCGTGTTTTTGTACACTCCAGTAGCCTTTCCCGTCATATGCGATACCATAAAGGTACCCTTCATACATGCCTTTATTGTGGTAGACACTTTCCACAAAGATGTGACGTCACAAGGCATGTTGCCATGTACCATAGTTCAGACATAAAGCTTAAGCCAGATGGGGAAAAATTAGACCATGAAGATCAAACTGCTATACATGAGTCACCAAAAATGCAGACAAGCAATGAGAGTGATCATGAAGGTCAGGACAATAAAGACCAGCAGTCACCAAAACCACCAGACAAAGAGGACTTACCAGATACACAAGAAACTTCTCAACTCAAGCCACGGATGACCTACAAATGCAAAGACTGTGGAAGAGTCTTTAGGCTACTGAGTGTATTTCAGCGACATGGGCGTTACCACAGAATTAACCCTTCTCGGGCATTGCTAAGCTGTCCTCATTGTCCATGTCGCTTCACCTTTCGTTCTGCTCTGGAGCGCCATCTAGAGAACCATGATAAAGAAGGGTCTGAGAAGCATGGTCAGGAAGCATCTCCAACTGCAGAGGCCAATATGGAATATGTAGAAAATGAAGATGATTTGAGTGTTGAAAGGAGTGAGTCAGAAGCTGATTCAAAAGAGAGTACATCAACAGATGTATTGTATGAATGCACTGAATGTACGGAGACCTTCACAGAACTACAGGTGTTCCTCAAACATCAAAGCGCTCACAGTTGAAAGAGAGACGATAGACCTTGAACTGTTGATATAACTGTTTGGAAGAAATGCCACACCTGCAATGTGCTATTCAACAAATCAAGTACATACTGATTATCAAGGTTTTCCTGAATTAATTTCTTGTTTGAAAATTATGCCATTTTGAGAGAATTGGGGTCAGATCATGGTGGAATCAAAGAGAATTCTTAATTGGTACTTCGAAATTTGTTTCCTACAGTGCTAAGTCTAAGCCACCAGGTGTCTACCCATCTTTATTTTTTTTTTCCCTCTGTTACTCCCCAACCTTGAAATATTAAATTTGTCCTCTATAGAATCTCAGAAGTACAGAATCTGCCTTGGCATTGCTCATTTGATATTACATGTCTACAAAGCTGCCAGTTTCTGATGTCCAAGACAATCCAACTTATTTTGTGTACGCCCCCTCCCCTTACTCCAGTTATGTTATCTACTCTTATTAGAGACAGCATAGAACATGAGTAGAAAGGTTTAGTTCCCTTACTTATTTGCCTTTAGTAGGCCCTGATTAAATTATTGGATGGTATTTTTGCCATTTGTAAAACTTATAAAAATGTATAGTTTGCAGTTTAAACCATATTTTATACATACACATTAGTACTATCATGCTACATAGCCTCCATTGCAACAATTGACTACAGATGACACTGAATACTGCTAAATTTATTGCTGGCACCTAAAATGTACCCTTACAAACAGCCTGGTCTTTTTAGTCCTGCCTGGTTCAGGCATTATTGTCAGAAGTCCAGGATGTTGTTGCGTTGGGTGTAACAAGTTTTGTTGGAACCCAGGGTGCAGTGGTAATTAAGTTCACTGATGCAGTGCTTATTTGTTTTGAGGGGTTCTTTGGGACTACTGGGCTGACAACTAGATAGCTGAAGAGAGAGAATGCTTGTCTATGAAATGTGCCCTGAGTCGCTTGCCAAGGTAAAGTGTGTGTGTTGTTTTTTTTTTTTAACTTCAAAAGATTAACTTCGAATCACTGCATTTGTGGTTAGGAGACCAGGTCAGTTCTGACTTTTCTTCTGACTTTATCCTGTCCTGCTGTAAAGACTATACATGCAAATTAGGCCTCAAAGAACTAGACAGGCTTCAAGCTCATTCTGGGACAGTTTTGGTCCATGAGATACCTTTGCACCACTACAAAAACAGCAACTTTCCAGTTTCCAAATAACCATCATATGGTAATATAACTGTTATAGCTGTTGTGTCCAAAGCCACATATTCTTCAGTGAAAACCAGGGTCTAATATGATGTATAAGTGATCATTTTCATCAGTTCAACACTTCAGTATTAACGTCTGACTTTTTATCATGAAGTCCTTCACTGTTCTGGCAGATTGTGGAAACTGTTACCAAATGGCCGCCACCTTTGTTTCTGTGGGTGATTTTTAAATAATGGCTGAAACAAAACTGCAGCTCTCTTGTGTACTTGTATTAATAAAATTTGTTGTCTGAAATCATGTGGAATCTATTTGTTTGCTGGTGCAGGGTGTTTGTAGGGTGAGGTGACATTTAAAAAATTAATGTTCCATATACCAGAATGAACATAAAAACAAAGTGCATCATCACATTTAGGTCCCAGACATGACGAGGTGTTTTGTCAAGGACTGCAGATTTCTTAAATTAGGTAGAGTGGTGCAAAAATACTGGCCACTCGGTAACCATTACTAATAGTGTACTCAGGGGTAAGGGGTGCAGACATTTGAGCTGACTTGACCCTAACATTCATGCAGGTCCACAGTCATACTTAGGGTCAGTTGTTTGTTGCAGCAGGCTGTTTTACAGTTTGTGTACATAGGGTTCCTGATCTTTCAGCTGCAATTTCATAACAACCCTACTCTACTCACCCATAGGTCAGCTCACCACTACTTTGAATTTGGTTTGACAGTGCATTGTGACCTAATTCATCAAATCATACCATTTTGCCAGAGACAGATCTGGGTATATTACCAGAGGTTGTTCACTACATTCCTATATATATAGAAACCCCTTGCTTTGCACAGTTTCTCTACTGGCAATGTACCTGACCCAGCTAACTGAAGACTTAGTAGTTAGTTGAACAGTTGGTTTTGGTTTGCCAGCTGTGGAAAAACTCAGTGTGCAAATACAAGTGTCCACAAGACTGTAGCCTTGCCTATTACCATCGTTTATCAAGCTCTGGTGTTCATCACATGAATCTAACCTTGCCTATCTAGAGGGCCAAACTTGTGTTCTTGTTACTTGTCTGAAGAGGGGAAAGGTTTTCAAGTTGACAGGGTGTCTTATCACTCCTGAAGCAATTTAGGGTTATCAAGTAGTCAGGGGAAGAATAGGACCATAAAACCTTGTACACAGCATTTCAGTATATGAGCATATCTTGGTACAATTGATTTAACCTGCCACTTTTGAATACTTTAAGCCTGGCCAATTTGGATGCAATACACAAAGGTATAAACGTGGCTCCTTACTTGTTAAGAAATATCAGGGAACCACAGATTAATATTGTCACATTCTACTGGGTGGCATGTTCAAGCTTGAGTCACCAAGTGCATGCACCATCAGAACAAGTAGTATGAACATTGTCAGGACTAGGAGGCAGCACCCTGGACTAGGTAAGCCAGACAAAGAATTGCTCATCAGCAAATGGTGGTCGGTGCCGTCGTCGGTCACGTGGCCAGGTCTGGAAACAACCATGCAGCCATTTTACACAACCCGAGCTGAAAGAACATGCGCAAAGGCAGCACAGATTGCGCATAATGGACACTGAAATGGAGGCCCCGTAGAACCGAAGGCGGGACCTACGCTCTTTTTACTTTAATGTGATTGGTTTAGGTGGTGGTGTCGCCGAAGATCCCGGGCTTCTGTACATTGTTTGGGGATGTGGTGTGGAAGAAACTAAGGGCAAATGATTACTGGTTATATAATTGTAATATTGTACTCAATTCCTTAACTGTAAGGACTTCGGTGGGTACGCAGTACTCTTCGTTGGCTTGCAGGTTGCCTTGATACGACGGGAGCAAGGAAACCACCTTTCCTTGGAACGACGGTAAGTCGCTCGGTATGAGACGTGCGGACATTGTGTGCTCTTGCGGGAACCTTTTTACTGCATGATAAATCAAGCAGATTCGGCGCTAAGCATGAAGATGACCAACTAACATTTGCGCCGGTAGTAGAGAAGATTAACTTTATTTGCCGTTCTGTTTAGTTAGTAAACGGTTTTGGTTAAGACCACGTTCATTTTGGTTTGCAGGGGCTCCGTTTTAGCCCAAGCCCATGTCCATTTTGTCTTGTGACTGATACCATAGCTAACACTGAAGCTAATTTTTTAGCTACCAAGTTGTCATACTCTGGGAACTAACTAGTTTCCTGATATGGTTAATAATGTTGAAGTTTGTAAAGAACGAATTTGATCTCCTGGTGGCCGTATAGCTGCTAAACACTTTATCTGAACCAGAGCAGCTAGTCAGCTTCGGCTGGCAGGGAGCTTTACCTCAGTAATAGCTAACTATTTAGCTAGCATGGAAGTGCACGGGCTTGCTACTTCCGTCGTAGTTGTTTTGTAGATATACTAGCGGGCTAGTATAGAAGCAAAAGCGCCTTAACACTTATTTAATTGCTTAGGTTACTAAGCTTCGGGTTGGTTAATTTCCTAAACTAACAATTTCTTAAACTAATAATAGATGGCTGTGTAGTTGATGGAAGTACCACAGACTTTGTAAATTCAGTAACAAGGTGTGTGTCTAAGTTTACGTGAATTTGCTCCACAGTCCCCCTGGATGATGCTCTTTTGAGGCTTTGTTAATTCCTCCAGCTCCATCTCGAATATAATACCATTTTGTAAGGTATTACATCGCCTGTGTTTTATATGGATTTATCTTACTTTATAATAATCACAGTCTCCCTTTAAAAAAAACGAGTAATATATTTAAATTTTCAGGGAGAACCACGAGACTCCATCACAACTATCACGATGACTCCGTTGAAGTGGATGTTGAAGCTCTACATATACACAGTATGGTATGTTTTGAGTAGTTTAATTCTACCTTTCTCATCATGCATCATTGATCCAAATAAGTGTCTTGATTTCAGGTCACAATAAAATGTTCTGATGAGTGATGTAGTCACAGAAAACATTATTCACTTGAGGCTCAGAAGCTATATCTCGCTACATACATGTATCTGTGTATTAGAGAGAGCGGGATATTACATGGTGGCACAAAGATATGAAGTTTAATTTCCAGTGATGAAAATATTTCATGAGTGAGCGCAGTGAACAAGTGAAATTTTTTAACATGAGAAGATAAACTTCATGTCTGCCACTGTGCAATATTCTTTTATATAGACGCATTCACAAAAAAGCAAGTTAATCAAAACAATTTCAATTTTGATAGCATGCATCAAGTTAGTGGCAAAACACTGGGAGTGATGTCATCAGAATGAAATAGTTCCTGATATGTCCCTAAGATCGGCGATGTAGTTCGTAAGGAAAAATGAGGTTTAACACGAGAAGATAGACTTCATAGCTTCGAGCCAGCATGTACACAAATTTATCAAAACAGTTGATCAGTATCCTCACAGGTGAGGATATTGGAAACTTTGAGAAACTTCCATGATATGAACTTGTGGTCACCTTTTTTTTTTTAAACATGAAGTGTGTTGAATTGACTTATCCAAATATTTTCTGAAAATATCACCTTGCCACTATTCATGTTCTCAGTTTCTCAGGGTGGCTGTTACGTGAATTTAAAGTGCAAGGTTTTTTATTGCTGTGGTTTTATTTTATTATACTTGGCTATTTAATAATAATTGCCAGTCTTCCTTGGTTTGCTATATTTTTCCACATAACCCTATTCTAGGAAATAAAATTGGAAAGATGGTCAGTATATCCATCATTCTATTTCAGCATTTAAAAAAAAAAAAGCTAATGTGCATTCAAATGCTAGTACCTCTTTTGTGAGATGTACTTAACACAAGACAATCTAAATAAATTTAAATCTTTTATACAATTCTTTAAAATATTAAATATTGCACCAAATGACACTTTATGAATCAATTTTGATTTGACAGTTGACACAGGCTGGTGACAGGGTAAAATACTTTGTAGACACAAGCTTTCTTTTACCTTTTGTTGTCTTAAATAAAATTTGAATGCATTAGTGTGTTGGAAAAATGTTTTTCTTGCTTTTTTTTTTTAAATAAATGTATGTACTTAGACCAGGGAGGCAGTACTCTTGATCTTTAGTGTATTAAGAAATCGGTTATATTAAAGTGCATATCCTGGAC
>JAODXR010000024.1:10066859-10077411 GCA_028877395.1 Cathorops festae
TGATGTAACACCCTACTGTGTTTTTATAGGTCCAATTGGACCCAAATTAACTCTGAAAGTGTTAATTCAACACTTAGTAATTTGCTGTGCTGATATGGATACACTGTGCAGTGAAGTTCAGTACGCCACGTGAAGAAATTAAGGAATTGAAATAAACATTAATCAATATAACATAAACTGGGATTTCTTGTTTGCCCTTTATGCTGCAGCTGTATGATTTTAGAATGCCGTGCATGAAAATTTCTTTTAAGTTCAAACAAAATCCTCAAATAAGGGAAGGACTCAAACATGCCTGCATTGAATATTTTAGTTGAAAAAAAACTTTATAAATGCCAGTGTCTTTTTTTCTTTCAGAGTTCAAAAGAATTTGGTGTTTGTCATTGTTAAAAATGGAAAATAAAAGTCAGTTGTTTTCTGTTTATAGTTTATCAATTTCATAAAAGCAACACACTTCATATATGAAGCATAACTTTAGCAACACAAGTTCATATATGAAGCATAACTTGAAGGAAATATGGAGTGCTACCTTCAATTTAGTGGTCAAATAGTTTTTGTGGCTCAGAGTGGCTTTTAATTTTGTGGGAAACGGGCCCAAATGGCTCTTTTAATACTGAAGGTTGCCGACCCCTGGACTAGAAGAATCTGGCTGATTATTTCCTTGCATCATTCTGGAGTTTTTTCAACATTGAAACATTTGATCATTTTAAATATTTTGAACTTCCCACATAATATCATAAATATGACAAAATCTCACACCAAAGTATAAATGATTTGTGCTTGTTTTCTGTCTCATTCCTTGTCCTGTCATTGTTTTGTTACCAAACTGTGTCCGTATCTCGTTGCAAGGTCTGTTTTGTCCATGTCTGGTTGCAAAATCTTACCATATTGTCTGGCATGAACTCATAATTATCTTGTTTTATGAGTTTCCTTGTCCCATATTCTTCTGGTTTATGGTTCTTGAAAAAAATCTTAAGACTAGGGATTGATATTAGGCAAAATTGGGTTTCCTTTTCTTTTAAAGACATTTGAAAAATATTTTATTCTAATGATTCATTGCAGGTGGCACAGTGGTGTAGTGGTTAGCGCCATCGCCTCAAAGCAAGAAGGTCTGGGTTCGAGCCCTGTGGCCGGTGAGGGCCTTTCTGTGCTGAGTTTGCATGTTCTTCCTGTGTCCGCGTGGGTGTGCTCTGGTTTCCCCTACACTCCAAAGACATGCAGGTTAGGTTAACTGGTGACTCTAAATTGACCGTAGGTGTGAATGGTTGCCTATGTGTCAGCCCTGTGATGACTTGTCCAGGGTGTACCCTGCCTGTAGTCAGCTGGGATAGGCTCCAGCTTGCCTGTGACCCTGTAGAACAGGATAAAATAGCTAGAGATATGTATGAAATATTTTTACCTTTTATTGCTGAATGTCTACAGCATTAATCCATCTTGATGTATATGACAAATTGGAATACAGCTAGTATTTAAAAGATGTGTTGGGGCCTGAGAAGAGCCTGGAGGAAAGGAGTCTGTGAATGAAGCAAGTTATGCACTATTGCCTTCAAAGAGACGTACCTATAGCAGACCTGTGACACACACAAGGTTTTTCAGTCACATCACAAGAATTGGCATTGCAATTCACAGTATGTAGTCAAGTAAAATATTTTAGCTTAAATGGAAGTCTTAGACACTGGCTTATCAACAAGAGGACCAAGCTGTCACTGATTCCACCCACACTTGTACAACTGTGTATTCAAGATCCAAGTGGTATCTTAAATACAGAGTTGTCCTGAATAGCACTTTTATTCAGTCATTTACCTGATATATTTTTTTAATTGTATGAAATTTGGTATCAGAGAGAGATTGCAGTTGAGGTCAGACAATGTGGGATATAGGGCTATTTTTAGGTTTTTAAATTATACAGGAATTAGAATTTAGCACAATAAGGTAGTAAATATTTTGGTTCACACTCTAGTCCAGAAGGTGTCGGTAATGCACCTAAAAGCTGTTTGCCAACCACCATAAAACAATATAAACTACCTAATGTGGAAATCCTGCTCTGGTCATTGGTATGCGAGTCTCGCTCCTCCATGAAATCATGGTGTGCCGATCACCATTGGAGAATTTGTGCTCTGCGTGACGCTTGCAGCTAGTTCGATGAACCCAGAACAACATGGGAATGGTGCGGATTTCGCATCTATTGAGAAATACATGTTAATTCTTGTTAATTTTGGTGTTTTTAAAATAGTCAAGACATTGAGTTTTATGCAACCAAGTAAAAAAATTTTTTTTTTAACTTTTGGTAGCATATTTTGGGCACTTGACCTTTAATTTGGGCTTCTTTTTAATCTGGGTGTCTGCGGTGTTATCCGTCACAGGCTTCATGGAATTGAAAGGCCTGGGAATTCCCCCAAAAGAGGTCCTTTCTGTCACTATGATGTGGCGCTAACATGGATGGCTCTGAGACATCTTCCCCAGCCAGTGCTACACCAAGATTCCACCATAATGTAACCCACTGTTATGTGCTCCATTAAAGCCAGGCCAGTCGGTTCCCAGAATTATTGGGTGGCTGAGGCATTGGTTAACTGCTGCCTCTACATGATGGTTTATCCCCCAAAAGTGGCTGTTAACTGGCACCAGTGGGTACTCGTGAACATTCCTGTGTTCACAAAGAACCTTCACCAAACATGCTGTACCCAGTGTTTCACTTTGGTAGATGGAGGTTTGATTTTAGTCAGTCCCCCAAAGTGTGCTGTGTATCCCCTTGGATTCTTGCCAGTATGTGTTTTTTTTTTTTTGCTCTGGCCTAATCGAGGACAGTCACTGGTACATTAGGAATCTGGACCACTGTCCCCATCTCCATCGTATAGCACCGATCCTGAAAGTGCCCCCACAGCACCAGCACACTTGCCCAGGCTTCACTCTTGCATTGGTAGCTTGGGGATTACTCACTTGGGAAGATCTTGGCCTGCAGAAAGACTTCAAAGCGTTGTTCTTGTTCATGACGAAGCGCGAGTAGCACTTGGTGCTTGTTTTGCTGATGGCAGCGAGGGCATGGACAAGATCCTTGAAGGGCAAGGACTTTTGGTGTTCCTAGGTTTTGGAACCAGTGTAACAGTTTCTGGAGTGGGGTGGAACACTGAAGCCTTGGACCAGGTGTGTGTTTAATTGGAAGTTAATTTTTATTTTGGCTTTATAGCTTTCAGTACATTTTACACACTGCATGCAGGGAAGCTCTTCACTTCTCTGCTTCCTCTTTCCATTTTACCCCTCAGCTGTCCCTGTAAAAAAAAAAATGTACCATAGTTTGCACAAGTGTGATGGTTTTGCCATTCACCTCCCATGTCCTTGTGCTCTATTCACAAACTGGTGCTTGACCATGCCCCAGGCAGTTTGTGGAATTGTAAGGATTTTTGAAAAACTGTTTCCAGATCAATTCTCTGTACATCAGGTATTGCATAGGTCTTTTTTTTGTCCCTATGTTAATCCGATTTGTGGCTATAAATGCAATTTTTAAATTTTTACTTGTGGATTCCTTCAGTGAATTCAGTATCTAAATACATTTGACATGGAAACTTAATTTTCTGGTTAAATTTTTATTTTGATAGGAGACTTGGAAAGCCTTGCTTTTGGCTATAATGTTTAGTCTGTGTCCATGTACCAAAATGGCATGCATTTTTATAGAATAAGGAAAATCTTGCTTTTGGTGGCAATACAAAACAATTTATTGGTTTTGCTCGCAGTGTATCATGTATTTAAAAATAAATGAAGGTAATACAATAGTGTTCTTACTATGTTTATGGGTTATAAAGAGCTGCACAAATTTGTGCACTAATTCTTCAAAAGCTGAAGATTTCCTGATGGGAATCATGGCTTTTGTTAGCATTGCTAATACAGATATCCTGTTTCTCCGCTGTCCATATGGATTTGAAGAGAACACTTTAATCTGACTAAATCTAAGCTTAAGAGTATGTTTAATTGAACTACACTTCCAGTATCTAACAACAGCTTGACATTGCATCATGGATGCCATATTGGTTGTTGTGCAATAAAGCTTGATGTGATTTTGAATTTTTTAGCGCTTATGGCAGCTAGTTAGAAGGCTGCACTTGTGTGCATTATAATAAGGGCTTGTACTATTGATTATGTGTAAATGCTGTACAAGTACCCTTTAAAGTCAAACAAAACCCCAAAATGTTTTTTGTTAATCATGGCAAGTGCCCTGATGTGTTCCCTGCAGATTTAAATAATAAAACTGAAGTTATCTATTGATAAATAGTCTTACCTGGCTGTAGCCATTTGCACTGGAACCAGATATGTGCTTGTGATGTAACCAGCACATCTAGTACACCATTTATCTTTGTAACACAGCTGTCAAAGGTTTCTAATTCTTAAAAAAAATCCCCAGGTGCCACTGCTCATGTGCGTGCTCTTCTGTTCTTTTTCATTGCTGCAGGTGGGTTAAAGGTATGACAGACTTCTAATTCTAAAAAAATCTATTCAAGTTTTCTGTAACCATGTGACTATTTTTTATTTTTTCAGTTCATTCCCATAACTGCATTGCAGTCGTGGGGAGGCATGAGAGATGCTGACATAGCTGTCCATCATGGCAGATGCTGTCATTGCTGTCTTTCTCCATTTTGGTCTGTCTTTAATTTCACACAGCAGGCTGTTCATACCCTGACCAGTCCAGGCCTTGACATCGTCTGTCCAGCATTTCTGTGGTCAGCCTCATCATCTTCCTTCAGCTGTTCCCTGGAGGATTGTTTTGGGCAAGGAGTCATGTCTTGCAACGTTCCCAAACCACTGAAGCTTCTGTCTTTTTTTTTTTTTTCCCACCATTGAGAGCAGGGGTTCTTGTGGTCCTGTTAACATGGTGACTTGTCCTTTGACATACTCATTGGTCTTGTGTTCCATCCACGAGATGCCAAGGAGCCTGTGGTAACGCTTCATTTTGAATGCTTGTATATGCTTCTCCATCTCTGCTGCCAGAGTCCAGCTTTCACATCCATACAGGAGGATGGACAGGACTAGATACTTGTAGAGCTTGAGTTTGGTCTTGAAGCTTAGTTCTTTACTTTTCCATATTTTCCTGAGGCCTGATGTGGCGACTGCGATCCTGATTTTTATCTCTGCAGTGCATCTGCCTTCTTTGGTTAGAGTGGAACCGAGGTACTTTAATGCCTCAACAACTTCTAGCTGTTTACCATTCGTTGTAATGCTGGTACTGCTGTTGCTGTTCACCATTGCTTTGCTCATCTGAGCTCCCCTTCATGCCATATACTCCTGCTCTGTCTACCAGTTTGTTAGCATCTGGAGTTCTTGGTTGCTACCTCCCATCAAGTCGATGATGTCTGCAAAACGGAGGTTGCAGAGTGGACGGCCACTGATGGAGATGGCTGTATGGTGCCCCTCAAGTGCCTCTCATGATGATCTCAAGGTATAGATTGAAGAGCACCAGAGACAGCAAGCAGCCTTGTCTGACACAATCTGCAAATCAACGGATTTCACTTGGCTAGATAATACATGCGTAGTACTGAGACAGATGCTAGTAAACAATGGTAGTTGTCATAGTAATTGTGGGTTTTTTTTTTTTTTTTCCTTGCTGTTTATAAAAGCATGTCATACAAAAATAGAATGAAAATATAATTTTTTTGGGGGAAGGAGCATTTATAGGCAGTAAAAGGCCACCAAAGGCAGGGGGTGTTCACTGTTTCAGTGGCGAGGCTTGTTTTTGTAGCAAAATTCTTCACACTCGGGTATCTTCAGGATTGGTTAAAACAATTTTTAGAAGTGATTTTATATCCATTAAATTTCAGCCTTGGAAAGTCATGGCATGTAAGTGACTTCACAATCTTGGATTCTCACGTAATTTGTACTGTGATATTTGAACCTTGGAGAGAGTAAGATAGCAGCACCCAGGGGCATTGTTTTTCTTTTAAAATCTGTACACAATATCTACCCATCAATTTTCTTCTGCTTATATGAAGTTGGATTGCAGTGGCAGCAGGCCAAGTAGGGTATTCCAGGCATTGTCCTCCTCCTTAGCAGCACTTTCCAATTTCTCCTGGTGGATCCCAAGGTGCTCCCAGGCGAGATGTGATGTATAATCTCTCCAGAATGTTCTGGGTCTACCCCAAGGTATCCTCTTAGTTGCATGTGTCTGGAAAACCTCCAAAGGAAGGTGCCCAGGAGGCATCCTAATCAGATGCCTGATTCACCTCTGCTGACATCTTTCGACATGAAGGGACAGCAGCTCTACTGAGATCCTTCCAGATGTCTGAGCCCCTCATCCCATCTCCAAGGGTGAGCCCAGCCACCCAAAAGAGAAGGCTCATTTTGGCCACCTGCATCCATGATCTCATCCTTTCAGTCATTACCCAAAGCTCATGACCATAGGTGAGGGTTGGAACATTGACTGGTAAATTGAGATCTTTACCTTCTGGTCCAGCTTCCTCTTCACAACAGACCGGTATAACACCCGCGTTACTGCTGATGCCATCCCAATCCGCCTGTCCATTGTGCGCACACTATTTTTACCATCACTTGTGAACAAGACCTTGAGATACTTGAACTCCTTCACTTGGGGCAGCAACTCGCTCCCAACGTGGAGGGAGCGTGCCATAACTTTCTAGCAGAGAACCATGGCTTTAGACTTGAAGGTGCTGACTCTCTCATCCCAGCTGCTTCGTTCTCAGCTGCAGACTGTCCCAGAGCTAGCTGAAAGTTACGTTCTGAAGAAGCCAATAGAACCACATCTGCAAAGAACTGATGTGCAATTCTGAGGTTCCCAAGCCAGGCACCCTCCTAACCCCAGCTGTGTCTTGAGATCCCATCCATGAATGTCACAAACAGGATCAGTGACAAGGGGCAGTCTTGGCAGAGTACAACACCCACCGTGAACATTTGACTTTGTGTTGAGAATTTTGGACACAGCTCACACTTTGGTTTTAGAAGGACCGAATGGCTCCTAGCAACGGCCTTCATACCCCATGCTCTTGCAGTGCCCCCCAGGGGACACAATCATAAGTCTTTTCCAATTCTACAAAATGCATGTAGACTGGTCATACTCCAGCTTCTCAGAGTGAATCTCATCCATTCCTGGTGCCTTGTCATCAAGGAGCTTCCTGACTGCCTCAGTGATCTCTGCCAGAGATATGGGTGAAGTCCTCAGACTCCACCTCCATGGATTCAGGAGGCTTCAGGAGTTCCTCAGTGCTCTTTCCCCATCTGACAATATCCCCAATTGAGGTCAGCAGTTCTCCTCTTCCTCCTCCTCCCTAGCTGCACCCAGCTTGAGGCAAGCCCTACTTCCCTTTCCTGAGTTGCCGAATGGTTTGCCAGAGTTTCCTTCAGGCCAACCGAAAGTCCTTCTCTATGGTCTCCCCGAACTCCTCTCACACCTGGGTTTTTGCTTTAGCAAGTGCCAAAACTGCAGTCCTTCTGGCCTCCTGGTACCTGCCTCAAGGGATCCCTGGGCCAACCCACCCCGGAAGACCTTTTTCTTCAGTTTGATGGCTTCCTTGGCATGTTCTTAAGTTACTGCCACAACTCGTGCCAGCCATTTCTATAATGGAGGCTTTGAACATGGTCCATTCGGATTCCATGTCCCCAACCTATTTCGGGATGCACGAGAAGCTCTTCTGGAGGTGGGAATTGAAGACCTCACAAGTGGAAGACTCTGCCAGACATTCCCAGTTCACTCTCATTGCACACTTGAGTTTGCCAGGTCTGTTTGGCAGCCTCCCCTGCCATCTGATCCAACTCACCACCAGGTGGTGATCAGTTGACAACTCCACTCCTCTTCACCCGAGTGTCCAAGACGCATAGCCGCAGATCTGATGTGACCACAAAGTCGATGATCAGTGTTTTAACCTAAAGTGTTCTGATACCAGGTACATTAACAAGCTACTTTTGTACTCAAGTGTGGTGTTTATGGCCAATCAACGATGAGCACAGCAGTCCAACAACAAAACGCTGCTCGGGTTTAGATCAAGCAGACCGTCCCACCCAGTCTTTCTCTCTCTCTCTCTCACTCACTCACTCACTCACTCACTCACTCACTCACTCACTCACACACACACACACACACACACACACACACACACACACCCTCCCTTCCAGGTTTCTTCTTCATTGCCTACATGAGCATTGAAGTCCCCAGTTGGTACCCCTTCCAAGATGTATTCCTGTGGCTCCAAGAAGGCTGAATACTCTGCACTGCTGTTTGGTGCGTAAGCGCAAATCAGTTTTCCTGTCAGTAACTTGCAGTTGCATAGAGGTGACCCTCTCATTCTCAGGGGAGAACTCCAACACAGCTGTATACAGTTACAAATATGAGCAAGTGAACACTCAAACATATCTTGTTTGGATATTGTCAGTATAAAGGACTTTTTAGTTTTTGTGCTTGCTTTGGCTTTTAAGCAGGTGCACCAAGATATGTCAGTTCAATATTGGGCTTTCAGTTTTTGTCTGGGGTGTGTCGTCGTCGTCCCCCCCCCCCCTCGCAGTGTATTTGTATGACCTGTAGCTTTAATTGGAGAAAAAGAAAACTTAGGACTGCTTAAAAATTCAGGTTCATCTCAGGAAACACGAAGTTGATTGAACTCTACTAATTCTGCCAAGAAGAGTTGTCAAATATCCATCTAAAATTCTGTCAGAAGCTTATTGATTGCTACAAAAAGCATCTGGTCAAAGTGAAACTTGATATAAGGGATATTTTAACCAAGTAGGTGAGCTGTATGTATATTTTTGACTTTGTTTGTATAATTCTTAACCTGATGCTGACTTCAGAAAATCCACAATAAAAACTTGTGCACCAATTTTCCCCTTTCTCCCTTACCCCTCCCCTCCTTTTGAGTTTTTGCTGCAAAATCCAGAGGCAAATGGTACAGCAAGTTGTTTTGTCCTTGTTTTGTCTTGATCTTTACAATATCTTGAACACTTGAGTCAGCAAGACTGATTTTATGAGCATAATCTTGAAAGTTTGTGGTGTCCTGGTTGAGGTCATACTATCTGTGCTTGCATCAGTTCAATATTGTTTAGTACGTGTAATGATGCATCATGGCATGCAGTGTAAAAATGTGAGATTGACATGGTGAAATTCAGCATTCTCTTAATTATGTATGTAATTCAGTTGTACTGCTTGAGTACCAAAGGTTCCAATCTGTGCATCTGAGTTTAAGGGCATGTCCTGTACCAATTTTGTGTGGCTTTTTTTTTTAAATATGAAAGCATGTCCCTTTCCACACTTATCCAGAAGGGCAATTTTGCACAAGGCCATCTGTCTACAGCAGACAAAAAACGCGCCTGGAAAAATCCCAGGGGAGTCTGGAGCCAGATTCATGATGTCACGTGCGGATCCGCCAGCAGGCTGAGAGAGTATGCATTGAATCCATGCAAGGTCTGTGCAGACCAAGTTTAGCAGCTAGCAATTTTGCATTGAAATACAGAATTGTTGCCTGAGCTTCTAAACCCATGGATTCATGCATCAATGCTCATCTATTGTTACAAATCATATTTTTTCTATTGACTTTGTATTTATTTGTTTATTTCGGAAAGTACTGGCTACTGTAGGAGAGATTTTATAACCTATACACATTGAATCGGCTAAGCAGGGTTGCATATACATTTAATGTGTTTGACAGGCCCTAAGATCTCAAGCCCTGACACCCACATCCCTTGATGCGTGTGAAGGAAAATGTGACCTTGGGTGCTGTGGAAGATGGCTGCCTCTCCAGTAGCTCTGTAGCTTTTAGTTCTTTATACCTTTTCCTTTTCTGCTATTCTTATCAAAATTTTCTTCATGTCTCATTGGATATTTTTAACTTTAACATGCAACTAGGAGCCAGTTTTCTCGCTTATTCGAGAGAGGAGCTCCTGTTCCTGGAAACAATGGGACGAACCGGGATACAACACGCCGAGCTGAGGAGGAAACCCAGGGGCTGCAAAGCCTGGGCTAAACTAAAGGCTAGGCTAACGGCACTACAAACCATCCATTCCCTCCGTTATCATGGGGAATTTGAACTTGCTGCCAAATAAGGTCAATGAGCTATCTGCATTGAACAACCAGCGGATTTACTGGGAGAGCAGCTTATTTATTTTTATGGAGACATGGCTAAAATACCTTGTACTGTCACAGCAAGGCTACTTGGATACTTCGGCTGCTTTTTACCAGGCTATGGCCTTTTTTTTTTTTTTATTTCCTTGAGGGAACCTTCCCAAAGGGATCAATAAAGTTCTGTCTAATCTACGCAAGTGTATTATTGCCCAGCTTACAGCTTAGTAGGATTATTGTCTCTCGGAATAAGAGCAAAAACTGAATTTTTGCATGTAAATATTGTCAACTTTTTTCCCACATTTTAAAATGGTGCCTCTGGAAGTCTTTTAAAGTATACCATACGTCTAAACTGGTTGGAGTTTTGCATGACCTCTCTTAAAACTGTCAGTGACCTGTGTGGTAGATTTATAACAAATTACTGTCCTTAAAGGAGAATTCCGGTTTTTAACACTTTTAGCCCCTTTTCTGGAGTGTCTAGGATGAAATAGAATGATTGACACCAAAATTTTG
>JAODXR010000024.1:10086089-10099494 GCA_028877395.1 Cathorops festae
AGAATTACATTTTCACATGCAGCATGCATATGCAACTCGGAATGAACTATGGTATTTCAAAAAGAGCCAGTATTAAATGTTTTTGGTGGAAGGGTACCTTTTAAGATCTTTCCCACTGTTCTGAGAGCTTTCTTATAGTGTCACCATTGAGTCACTGTTTACAGGCTGCTGTACCACTTGGTTTGGCAACTGCAGCTCACAAGACCAAAAAGCACTTCAAAGAATGGTATGTTGTGCTGCATACATCACAAAAACTCCACTATCATGCCTGTCTGACATCTGTACACACAGGTGCAAGTCCAGGGTGAAGTGTGTAATCACGGACACCTTCCGCCTGCACAGTAAACTTTTTCCAGTGGCTACATTTAGGTAAATGTCTCCATAGCCATATGGCCAGGACTGAGAAGCTGAATTATTTCCCGTAAGCCATCAGGACAGTGACTGAGGCTTGAGCACCATCACTTGAGTGAACTTATTTATTGAGGTAAAATAGCATGCAAGTCAGCTATACTATATACATACACACCACAACTGAAAAAAATGAAACTAAATCAAGGATTACAGTGTAAAATGCACTTGTTTCCATTGTGGTCTCAAAGTTTTAAGATGGGCAGGAACAAGATGAAAAACAGACTAGAAATACAAACCATGGAAATCGCCATAAGCATATGACTAGGACATCATCAGAAATAAAGAATTTAGCATAAACAATTACGGATTTTAAGTCCCTTTTAACAGTCCTTTTAAAACACCTGAAAGCTCTGAATTGACTGTATTCCACGGTTTCAAAGCATTGATCAGGAAGGATTTTTGACCATGACGCTTGACCTTGGGGATCATTAAAACTGTATTGGCTCAAACAAGTATTGTAAGAATGTACATCGGTCATTCGAGCAATATCGGATGTAAGATAGGTTGCAGAGAGAGAATTTTATAAATATGGTTCACACCAATGTGCCAGACACTCTGACAGGTAGCCAACCCACTTTTTTTGAAATCGGAAATATTCTGGGGGAGTGACCTGGAAGAGACCCGATACAAAATGGATCAGCTTGTTTTGGCATACTTGAAGCTTGTCTTTAGTTATTTTCTGTAAGGGATAATGCCATGAGGAACAGGCATAGTCTAATTTTGCACCAGAGCTGAAACTAGAGTACGTCGAGTTGAAGTCAGGCATTTGGATTGTCGGTACAGAAATTTCAGTGTCTCATTAGATTTCTGTATTACACTTTTGCCCATGCTTTCACCGCTTAGTGTTTGGTCAAGCTCAGCCCCCAAGTCTATGACTTTCTTTGGCTCCAACTAGCTTGTCACCACAGGATATATTCATCTGGGACTTCCTATTATTCTTTCTACTTTGAAATTGAAGCATGTGCACTTTACAATCTGCAACTAATAGCTTACCCATGTTTATGTATCCAACTTGGGTTTTGTTTGGGTTTTTTGTTCTTAGTGGCTTATGCACAGTACTGCACATTTCACTGCCATTGTTTTTATACAGTTGTGCATATGACTAATCTATCTAATGAGCAACAGAGAAACTACTTATTCTAATCATGAAAACGATAGGCAAAACAAACTTGGTGCGTGTTAGAAGTATTCCATAGGTCATGTAACCAATAACTAATGCACTCAACAATGTACAGTCATGGGAATGTGTGTGGATTCACATTAGGTAGAAGTAGCACAACCCTAGTGCCATGAAAAGAAAAAAAAACTTCTAAATTGGGGAAAAAGCTGCTGTGATTGTACGAATGGATTTAACAAGAAATTGGAGCTATCTTTTTATAGGGTATTGAAAAGCAAATGGAGATAGTACAAGTGTTCATAATTTAAAAGGCCTATTTATAAGGTTTCTTCCTTTTTTAAATAAAATTAATATTTTAGTTAGTAGGATATAGTTTACTCCAGACTCAAAGTAATCAGACTATTGACTGACAGCAATTTCATGAACAGTTATGGCTGGTTTCCTTAATATTTCATGACTTAACTAAATAGCAGATCTGGAGTTGTGCTTCACAGTACAGATGGATGATGACCCAAATCATACCACAAATGTAACCCAGCCATGTAAAAATGGCTGTATTTCCTAATTGCTCATGCAGTATTTAAATTACTTGAAGCTAAGTGTCTCCACTTCAATCACATCTTGACTTCAATCCATCATGGTGGTGTACAGAGGCAAAATTGCCACTGTCCAGATATTTATGGCCCCGAATTGTGGACCAGTCTGTTAAAGAATGGCAGCTTCCAGTGTGATCACAAGTCAAACTTAGTTTACTATTTTTGTGCTGGCCTTTTGCATTAGCTACCCCAACAAGTATATTTCAGACCTGTAGGAAACCCTGGAAGGCTGATATCTCTGGATTGAAATTCAGCATGCATTGTGGTTATGTGCCCAGTTAATGGTTAGTAGTTCTGTTGTTTACAAACACCAAAGCCCATAGAACTTGGGCATTTTATCAGATGATCTTTTTCTGCTACAGAGCTCATTGCTTCAGTTGATTTTGTCCCCTAGGTCGGAAACTGTTTCTTCAATCATAAATTTGGGAGAATTTCTCAAAGTATTTATTTTTAAAATATGGCTTGTATGTTTACAATATGGAACCTCTGTTCTTAGCAATTTTTGTACAAAATATTCATGAATAGCTTATTCAGAATTCAGTTAAACTTCTTGATTCATATTGCTCAAAGTATTGAGATTTAAATCAGTCATAAAGGCAGTACCTTGAAGTGAATCAAATTGTGACCAGTGTGGTGTTTCACTCTTAGTGTTGTAGGTCATCTTTGTGGTGCAAATGCTTGCACTAGGAGCACTGTAAATAATGCAGGTCTGTATAACCTAATTTTCAGTAGAACTGGAATGAAATCCTTAAGTTTTTTCCCTTTTCACCTTTGGGGTAGCTAGATTTTTTTTTTTTTTAATGTTTTAGCTTTACTTCTGGCTGAGGTATGTGCAAAAGAGAGCTATATTTCATTTCCAAAAATCTTATTTTCAGAACATCAGTTAGAAAATGTACACTGACCACTACGTTATCCAAGTATCCTGTTTGTCTTCATTTTTTAAATTATATTCAGATGGATTTATGTTTATTTTTATTTTTCTTAGTGGAGAATTGCAGCCCTTCTACTGATGTGCTCTGGATGAAGTTCAACGACTACTGTGCTCATTTGGTACTATTGTGTTTTTTATTTGTTTATTTATTTAACAAAACAGTGAGACAGTTTAATAATGTATATAAATCGTTTTGCAGAGTATCTCCTGACTGAAGATGCAGCACAATGGCTCATGGACAGAATTTGAAGACTGTCTGACTGGAGGGTGTTGAGCAAGTCAAAGGAGCAATTTGGACATGGATCAGTTTACTAAAGACGATGACATTTCAAGTATGATGGATTCTGTAGAAATTCCCACATCAGAATTGAACTGTGTGAATTTGGTGGCAAATTCTGTGCGAGACGCAAATCCTGAAACAAGGCATGATGGAGAAAATGGTGTTTTTTCTGTGAGAGATCAGTCCAGGTATATTACGCCAGAACAAATGGCTCTTTCAAAAAATTATCCTGCACCTGATAAACCTTTGTATGGAACAGCACTAGAGTCTGCATCATTGACTGTGACTAATCTGGAGGATTACTCGGATGTTAGCAGCTGTTCTGAAGCAGATTTTGGACACATTTTGAACAGCTTGGAAAAAAACCCTGACCAGTCTTCTGAGTGTCAGGATACAGAGTGCTCTAGGGATAAAAACGAATTGGAAAAAGATTTTTGTCAAGCTGGAAGACATGATGCATGGGCAGCAAGTGACAAAGTCACAGGAAAACAAGATGTCTGTAGAGCCTCTCCTGAAACAGAGGGTGAAATACCAAGTGGCAGTTTTGATAATGTGATGGATGGTGATAGTCAGGGAGAAAGGTTCTTAGATCTTGAATATCAGTGCTCAAATCCAAGTACCACAGAAGATGAAAATGGAAGTGCTTTGAAAACTGAGGAACAGATGAAAGGAAGACTTCTTATCCAGAACACAGACTGTGGTGTTACTGAAAGGAGCCAGATTTGCAAAGACGCAGCTACTCTGAGAAGTCCTGTTTGTGCCTCGGATTTAAATGTCACAAAGCAGAATATAGAAAATGAGAAGAATGCTATTTGTACTGGAAGCATACATGTACAAAATGATTATCAATTAAAAGGGATCAGTAACATTTGTGAGATCAAAAATAATACTCCAGAATGTGAATTAAAGCATAATGTTAACACTGCTCATGATAATGAACCAGAGTATGACCAGACAAAGAGCAGTCAAGAGGTTGAACGCAGCAGTTTTGAATTCTTACAGTCATGTCTTGGTTTGAGCAGTTTGGACCATACAAAATTGGATCAAAATGCTGCAAATACTTCGTTGCCAGAGAGTACTACTCTGCTCTCCCAGAATTGTGAGGCTGATCATACACAATCCCCAGTTCTTGTGAGATCTGCACTTGAATCTGTACCCAGAGGTCAGACAAAAGTGACAGCAGAAGATTGCCTGCAGGAACCCCTTATACTAGGTACTGACCATAGTACTTTTGTGTGTCTGGAACTGGGACAGGAAAATGACGCTATGGAAGACATTGGGAGCTTGGCAAGAACAGAAATTACATATGACACTGAAATTAAAAACATGGCTTCCTTATTGTCATCCAAGAAGTTGATGAGAAAACTCCAGCCTGTTGTCCTTATGAAGAAAAGCAAGTGTATTGCTAAATATCGAAACATGTACGTTTGTTCTGTGTGCCAGAAGAACACACAGAACTTAGATCAACTTATTGAACACCACCATTGCAAACATTCAAAGCATACATTTCAGTATTGCCTTACCTGTGGTGCCTATTTTTCTAATGGAGCAATGTCAGCACAACATTCGTGTGAGCAAATTGGGCCAAAAGATGTGCAGTGGTCTGATACAATACTGTCAACTACTAAGCAACTGACTGACAAGTTTAAGGCAACATACCTATGTATGTACTGCCACAAACCATTTGTTAAAATGTCTTACCATCAAGATCATGAGCGAAGACACAGAACTGTGACACCGCATAGGTGTAATTGTTGTGGCTTATACTTTCTTCATGCAAAAAAACTTGATGGTCACAGACGAAAAGTCAGATGCAATCCTTTGATATTGGACCCCATTGAACATAGGAAAGAATCTTCAGAAACGGACCCAAAAAATCCAGCTAAACCAGCCTTTACAGTTGGAGTTGATGGTTGCCAGATTGGGCTTCATGATTGTTTTGTAAAACTTGTAGACATAAACAAGAAGCAGTGGTCTCCACAAATTAATTGCCCCGTTTGTGGAAAAAGTTTCCAACTTCGAGCACAACTGAAAGGACACCTTAGATGGCACACAGGTACAAAGCCTTTTAAATGCAGTAAGTGTCAGAAGGTTTTTAAATATTCCTGGAATCTTGACAAACACAGAAAAGAGCCATGTTCTGGAAACATCACTAAGCAACACATTTCTAAACCATTTCTAAACCAATCAGGTAGAACTTTTGGTAGATTTGTATGCCCCACCTGTCCACAGGTTTTTCGGTATTCCTACAACCGAACTCGACACATGCGACAGCGATGTTTGAGAGAATATATGCAAATGGCGAAAGGAAAAGTGGGAAACAGATATAAATGTCCCTTATGCAGTGAAACATTTTCCCTGGCTTCTAATCGGAATAGACATATTAAAAAAACTTGCTTTCAGCAATATAAATTACTGAGGAACGCGGAAAAAAAGAAACTGGCCCAGGAAAATGCAGAAGAAGAAAAAGATGAAAACCAAGTACTGCCTACAGAGAATTTGTCATGCTATAAATGCAAAGTATGTGCAGCTTCATTTGCGCATAAATCTGGAGTCTATAGACACATGAAAAAGCACTCATTGCTTCAGCATTCTATAGTACCAGTGGACAAAAATGACAGCCTCCCTGATGTGAAGGGCTCGGACTCCAATAATGAGAGACCTGAAAGTCAAGAGTGTTCAAGCGAAATGCCTTCTGATACGGTCACTAGTGAATCTTTCTGTTGCAATTTCTGTGATAAATGCTTCAATTCAAGCGACTCCTTGAAGACTCATTTGCAGCTACATGTGGGAAAGAAACCCTTCCAATGCTTGGACTGTGGTAAAAACTTCACAAGGCGTGGACACTTAATAACTCACAAAAATGTTCACAAGCGAAGGATACAGTGTTCTGTCTGTAAGAAAATTGTGCCCACTATTGGAGATTTGTTAAAACATAGACAAGCCCACATAAAAAAGGGTATGCTTCAGTGCCCTGATTGTCCAATGCAATTCAAGTTTCCTGTATTCTTGCTCCGACATGTTTCAAGTCATGCAAAGAAAGAAGCCATACTGAAATCTCTGCCTGCTGAAACATTATCCAAAAACTCTGCTGCTGAAAAAGTGAAAGAATCCTTTTATTGTGAAGTATGCCAAAAAGAATTTGTTGATTCCAAAACACTAAGTGAGCACTGTTTAACTCACATTCCAAAACCTTCTGTTTCCAAATGTCCATTTTGTAAGAATAACTTCACAAGTCGAACTGCACTGATTCGGCATATCCGTCTGCACACTGGTGAAAAACCTTTTCCCTGCAAGACCTGCGGAAAACATTTTCACCGGAAGGAACCCCTCAGATTTCATGAAGAGAAATGCAAGGGATTGCCAGAAAAAAAAACCTCTCAATCATCAACCGCAGCACAAACCGCAGCACAAACGCATGAGAAATGTGAAATAAAAGCAGCATCTAAGTCAGAAAAAGTAAAAAAAAAATTTGCATGTTCATATTGCCCACACATATTTAACATGTCAGGTAATTTGAAAATGCATGAAAGAGCTCACGTGGCAAACAGCCTTGTGCCATGTTTAAAGTGTGGGAAATATTACAAAAAGAACAAGGTCTATGGACATCGTAAACGCTGCAACATCAAAGAATCCACTGCTGGAGAGACGCTCAAAGAATCCACTGCTGGAGAGACGCTCAAAGAATCCACTGCTGGAGAGACGCTCAGAAGTGAAAAATCTGGAAATGCACGTAAAAGTGAATGCATAAGTACCAATTTAGTTGTTGCAACCAGAACGTGCAGAGTATCAAAAGAATTGGGGACACGTATCAAGAACAATTTTAAGTTGCAATGCCCGCATTGCCCTAAACGTTTCCAGTACAAATCTTACTTACTAAGACATCTTAATTCTCATTTGGGAAAAGAGTTGGCATTTAAGAATGTTGGTCAAAAATCTGATGAGCAGAGCTCCTGTCAACAGCACGAGGCCTTATGTGATGGTGTGTTGAAGCAGTCGGAAGCAAAGCAACTGAATGAATCTGAAGAAACTAAGATCATGCCAGATCATGCTGCCAGTTTAAAAGAATGCACAGTAATCATAGGAGAAAATGGTGAGCAGTTGAAGTGCAATTTTTGCATGAAGACTTTTACAAAACCTAGATATCTCAGAAGGCACATTCTTACCCACACAGAAGTCAAGCCATATCGTTGTAAAACATGTGAAAATTGTTTTTCTCGATACGATCATCTGAAACATCATCAGATACGATGTAGAGGCAAAAGGCAACAACTTGAGGTGCATCTCGAACAGATTGCTTTTGACCATATTGGCTCTCAAGCAAAGCAACAGTCACATTGTGAGGTGTTTGAATGCAGTAGTTGTTCAAAGACCTTTACTACACACAGCAACTTAACAAGGCACACTTCCATGCTACATTCTACTTTCAAACCATTTTCCTGTAAAAACTGTGGTACTGGGTTTACCTCTAAGGACAGTCTGAGGAGACACAGCATCAGGGTGAACTGCAGGATGACCTCAGCAGTGCGCTTGGAACCAGAGCAATTACCAACCAAGTTGAATACTTCAGTGCAGTCTTGCAGAGAAACCTCTAAACTCATGCAACGTATAGAGGGGCACTACTCCAATAAATGGAAGTACCAGTGTGAGTATTGTCCTCGTCGCTTTAAAACCCAAACACAATTAAAATTGCATACTCGTCTTCATACAGGGGAAAAGCCATTTGGATGTGCAAGTTGTGATGAGCGTTTCATCAGAAAAGACTATTTAAAACGGCACTTGTCTAAATGCAGTGGGAAAAGAGAAGGTCTTGAAGTGCTGTGTGACAGATGTGGTGGTTTGTTTACTCAGGAGGCTCTTGAAATGCATCTAAACAAATGCATCATCAGCTTAAAGCCCACTGACTGTCCTGTAAGTGTAAACAGTATTTCCAGCCCTTCAAAGGTCAAGGTGTTTTCATGTGTCAACTGTAATGACCATTTTTTGTTGTTCTCCCAGCTTCAGCAGCATATTTTAACACAACACAGCTCTGATGGTCTACAGCAGTCAGATGTCCTTGAGTATGAGCAGTTATCTGGTAATTTGCACATTAAGGAGGAACCAATAGATGACAATATTGAGAACTCGCAAAGCAGCCATCAAATATATGACAGCCATGTGCATGATAATACTGATGGTGAAAGGGAGAAACCATTTGAGTGTGAGCAGTGCAAAATGAGGTTTATAACTAATGGTGGACTTGGTATGCATATGCGTACCCATACAACAGTATACCCTCTTTCTTGTCAAAAATGTAACAAGGGCTTTTGGAGCAATAATGTACAACAGAAGCACATGAGAAAGTGTAAGGGTTTGGAAACCACAAAAAAAGAAAACACAAAAGATGCAATTTCATCAGAATTGGAGGGTACACTCAATGATAAAGTCCTAGTCTTTAATAAAGGCTCCAACACAACAGGAACTGGTGTACTCCAGACACAGTTTTCATGTAAAGACCAGGATAAAGGAAATGCTGACAAAGGAGATGCAGTTGTTCACAAATATCAGTGCTCCGAATGCGAGCAAAGTTTTACAGATGGGCTTGTGCTCATAAGTCATCTTGAGGCTCATGGCCGTGAAGACCAAGAGCGTAGGTTAGGCAAAAGCCACCGCTGTCAGATTTGTGGCAAGACCTTTGATCAAGCAGGCATGCTGCAAAGACATGTGAAGATCCAGCATCAGGAAACAGTTACAAATACCTGCCCTGAATGCTTTAGAAGCTTTCGCTATCCCTCTGACTTGGACATACACAGATCTTGTCATGACCCTAATCGGCCATTTGTTTGTAGTACATGCAAGTTGAGGTTTTGGACTTCTAAATCCTTGAGTACTCACCAAAGGCATTCTCACTCTGCTAATGACCCACTCAAAACAATCGAGCCTACTCTGAAAACTGATGAGATGTCTCCTACAGTATTTACTTGCCATCCCTGTAATAAAATTTACACCATCAGAAGGTCATATATGAAACACTGCAGGCTTAAACATAAAGGGCATTCAAAAAGCATTGATGATCTTAAAAGTGCTACCACCGAACATCAGTTGAGCAACTATGAATCAGATGGAAGTGATGCAGATGAAAAAGATGTTAGTAGTGATGACACTGACTCTGCTCCTTATTTTCCCTGTCATGTCTGTGGTAAAACATTCCTGACCTCAGAAAGTCTTGAGGATCATCAGAGATGCCATCTTGGTGAAAAGCCCTATGAATGTGAAGAATGTGGCAAATGCTTTGTTCAGCTTGTAAATTTGCAGCAGCATCAACGCAGTCATAAATCTGAATTTCAGTGTCAAATGTGTGGTAAAGGTTTTGTTTCACTCTTTGCATTGCGCAAACATAAGCACACTCATGTTAGAAAACATCCCCATCGATGCACAAAATGTCCTTTAAGTTTCACACGATCTTCACAACTGACAGAACATATGATCACTCATCGTGAGGAGAACTTTCCCTGTGATCTTTGCCACAAAAACTTTTCCTGCAAATCAAGCCGAGCAGAGCACCGGAAAATCCACACGGAGACCGAAGAGGAGCTCCCTCCTTTAATTCCACCAGCAAAGCAGACTTCATCTCCACCAGTGTCTATCAGCCACTCAAGTTCTATTCAGCAATACAGATATCGCTGTGAAATTTGTCAGGTGCGATTTCAAGATCCTGAGCAGCTCTCAGAGCATGGCTGTAATCCAGCAAAAGAGCGCCCATATTCGTGTAAAGATTGTAACAAGCATTTCTTGCATGGTTCTCACCTTAAAAAACATCAGCTTACTCATCAGTTATCTGGAACACGGTCCTTTCAGTGTAATAGTTGTCACATGAGCTTTAGCCACCGCCATCACTTCCTGACCCATTTGCAAACACATGGTGGTGAAGAATCCTCTTCTAAATCTGAAGTCGACGATGAAGTTAAGATATCAAATGCTGATGATTCAAATCAGGACAAAATCTACAAATGCCCAATTTGTCCTGAGAGTTTCTCTCAAGTGTTGGAACTGGCAAATCACCTTTCTGTTCATGCAAACATGTGCAACGTTTGTAACAAGACATTCTCAACTAAACAACAACTTGAGAAACACGAACAGTGCCATTTGTCTGCAGCTACACAGTATGAGTGCACAGAATGTGGAAAGAGCTTCCTTGGAAGTGATGCCTTTCGCCAACATTATTGTGTTCACCAAAAACATTTGTCAGCCACTGATGATAAGAGATCTTTAGAAAATTCTTCTGAAGTACTCACTAAAAATAATAATGAGGAGGAGGAAGAGGTTGATGTTGGAGAAGACTTTTATAATTGTCCTACCTGTAACAAACGATTTGCTTCCAACATCAGTTTACAGGAGCACCAAAAGTTGCATGAATTTGACCGTCCTTTCAAGTGTCTGGTTTGTGGAAAAGGCTTTGCCAAAAAGAAGTATCTTACACAGCATCAGCAAATACACAGTGAGCGGCCCTATCAATGTGATTTGTGCTCCAATTCCTTCAAAACAGAACAGTCACTTTTGTCCCACCATAAATCTCATGATGCACAGCGTAAATATCACTGCTCAGTTTGTGAGAAATCGTATAGAACACCATATGATCTTTCAAGGCATGAACAGAAACATCCTGAATTGCAAACCTTTAGTGGTGACCACAGATGTGATATGTGCTATAAATCTTTCGGCCTGCTTTCTCAGCTACAACAGCACCAGGAAACTCACGTTGGACAAGTTGTCTATGAGTGCACGGAGTGTGACAAAGCATTTGCTTTTCTTCATCTTTTAGAAGAACATCAGCAAACTCATGGGACTTCAACAGATTCTTTCCAGTCCCAGTCACCATCTGACATTCTTTTTCAAAGCCCAGTTATTGAGTAGAGTGTACTGTAGAGTATTTCCTGCAATGCAGGTGATTCTTAGTCATTCAGTTTTCTGAACACATTTAAACTGTATAGTTTCTTGACTCGTTGTGGGTTCATGCTTTTCCATGTTAAGTCATATGCTTGTTTTACTAGGTTTCTCATTTCAGTACTCCATGTACATAAGCAGATTGTTTTTACTACTGCAGTTCAGAGAATTACTGAATTTCTAGTGTTTATAGAAACCTCCAAATAAATGTAAATTATTGCTGTAAAATTAAGAAACTGATTGGGAAAATTTGCATGCTAAGAATAACTGATGGGAATTGCTGTATACATATTACATCACTACCAAATATTATCAATGGGGTTTATAAAACAGATTTAACTATCCATCCATAAACTGTTACTTTTTTGTATTTATTCAAAACGGTCTTTTATTATTAGATAGGTTTTCAGTTAACTTTTTTTATTTGCAGACCTGAGTTGTTTAATTCATTTTATAGTACTTTTGTGTCATGTCCTGATGACTGGTTTTACACATCTAATACCCATGGTTAAAAAAATTGACATTAAATTGATAGGATTGTTAGAATTGTGTATATGCCTTTGTATGTTCAGATGTGATTCTTAGTCTTGACTTATTTTTTTTAGGAATATTTTAGTTTTGTTGGTTAATCATTGATTACTTTCATTTGCTTAATGGGTGACTAAGCGCACCTACTAAGCGCTTCATGTTACTCAACATGGTAAGTGACATTTGTTTGTATATATCAATGTATTCATATGTAACTTTTTTAACATTTTTAAGACAGTTATGGTGTTCGATTTTCAGACATTGACAATAAAGTCATTTGAATATAGCTGTCATTGGTGGTCTATCTGTCACATTCAATGACTGAAATGTTTGATTTTGAAAGTTGTGGATTGCTTTAAAAAATAAATAAATCGGGGTATAATTCTTCTAATAGGATCAAAGTACCTTTCCAAATCCTAACATTTTTATACACATCTTTATTGAGGGTTTTTTTTTTTTAAACAAAAGTAAAATGCCAAACCACTTTGGAAGAGGATGATATTGCCAGTAACAGTAAACTAAAACTTGACCAGGGAGGGGGAAGCTAATTAATAAAACTTTTATTGATATCAGTAAACATCTACCTAAAAGGAAAAAAGGACAATGTGTGGGAGTAAAAAGCTGTCTGAGTAACTCTGCCACTGTGTTGACACTAGCTGACAAGTTGCTCATGTTGCTTGTAGTGTCTCTTGTGGGCATGGAGTGACCACTACTGTTGTCATTTGTGGGAGTGTAGTATCCCTCCTGAGTTTAGTTCCAATGAGAAAGGGTAGTAACTAAAATGTATAGTTCACAATGCACAATTTCCTTTGGCATACGACTTTAATTTTTTGAATGTCTTTTTAAAATGAACTATTTTAATAAGGTGAAAAAGTATACAAATTAGTTGGTTGCTATCCACTGTGCTTGGCTTCACATTGGCTTTGTTAGCAGCCAATATGATCACTGTCATGATGAGGCGACAGATCAAGGTTCCAGGTTCGAACCTCAAGGCCGACAGGGGCCTTTCTGGGTGGAGTTTGCATGTTCTCCCTGTGTTTGCATGGGTTTCCTCTGGGTGCTCCAGTTTCCCTCATAGTTCAAAGACATGCAGATTCGGTACAATGGGGCTACTGTAATTGGCGCAAGCTGGCGTGGTTTCCCAGCCATTTTCCTTATATACACAAGGCTCGAAATTCGTATATTTTTTCATCTGCCAGCCGGACGAGTTACCTTCCAAAGTAACTAGCCGAACAGAAAATCAACTCACCAAAATTTGTTCATGTATGAATTTTACTCGGGTGAAAGTGACTCTTATTTCTTGCCGGTACTATTATTTTGAGTCATAGTGTGCGCACAGCGCGTGCCGAAAAATACACCAAATTATTATTGTCCACTTATCAAGCATTCACTAGGACTTATCACTCATTAGTACTAGTATCATACTTTTTTTTTTTTTTATCATACTATCTTTCATCCACCTGTATCAGTTTTTGATTATAAATAAATTGCAAACATTTCAACAACGCAATCGTTTTAATAACTTTTTTTTTTTAGCTGAATAGTTGAAAACTAACTTTTCATTTTGGACATTCTGTCTACTAAAACACTTTGGTCTGTTGAGTGAAACACGGAAGGAA
>JAODXR010000024.1:10366222-10376372 GCA_028877395.1 Cathorops festae
TTAACCTAACCTGCATGTCTTTGGACTGTGGGGGAAACCGGAGCACCCAGAGGAAACCCATGCAGACATGGGGAGAAACTGCAAACTCCACACAGAAAGACCCCGGTCAGCCATTGGGTTCAAACCCAGAACCTTCTTGCTATGTACAGGGAATGGCAATATTCTTGCATTTGTTGCTGTTTTCTTCCCTGTCCATTGCGTTTCTTTTTCTGGTCTTGATGAAAGCCCAGTTGGGATACTCGCTCTTCTGAAGTGCTTTTTTTGATGTGTTTTTGTTCCTCCTCTTTTCCCTGCCATAGCACAGAACTCTTTTCATTATAGACGGGTTTCTGTCTGGAATTCACTCCCTGAGGCAATTTCCAAGTCTCTGTCAGTATCCATTTTTAAATGTAACTTACTGTAAACTTGCATTATTTTGAAAGGTGGCTGTACACTTAGCTCTGATAAGTTTGATGATAACATTTGTAAATAGTACTCTTATTGGTCTGTGAAGGTTCTCAGTCATCCAGGTCATCATAAACTGTCGGTGCTAAAGAAAGCAATTGAACTTGCTTGAATTCTTTGAAGACATTTCACCTCTCATCTGAAAGGCTTCTTCAGTTCAGTCTGACTAGTGGGGAGTTTCAGGTATTTATCCTCTAGTGGACCAAAAGCAAACCTAAGGAGATTCGTTAAGGACATGTGGGTCATTGACCCTCTCATGGGGGGCACAGTGGTGTAGTGGTTAGTACGGTTGCCTCACAACAAGAAGGTTCCAGGTTCAAACCCAGCGGCCATTGAGGGCCTTTCTGTATGGAGTTTGCATGTTCTCCCCGTGTTTGTGTGGGTTTCCTCCAGGTGCTCCAGTTTCCCCCACAATCCAAAGACATGCAGTTAGGTTGATGTGGGGTGGCCTTGGGCTGAGGTGCCCTTGAGCAAGGTACCTGACCCCTGATTGCTCCCTGGGCGCTCTGGTGTGGCTGTCCACTGCTCTGGGTGTGTGTGCGTGTGTTTACTGCTTCAGATGGGTTAAATGCAGAGGATGAATTTCACTGTGCTTGAAGTGTGCATGTGATAAAGGTTTTTTATTATTATTATTATTTATGGCTTACTGATGTTTATAGTTTTTTTTAAATGTTGGAATTTCTTGGTTTACAGCATTTCTTTACATGTGCCTAAGACTTTTGTGCAATACTGTATATAAATGATTTACGCATATATCCTCAGAAAAAGACCAAGAAATATCATGGTATGTTCTTTTTGCATAGGGCATGAACATCAAGGGACCCCGGAACATCATCAAGGGACCCCGGAACACCAGACAACAGAAGACCTCGGCTTAGATACTGGGAGTACCATAGGACATGAAGATCCTCTAACACAAGATGAGGAAGAAGAACTGACAGATCTGAGTGTAGAGATGGAGTGTGATGGTGACTCTAAGGAGGGAGAAGAGGAAAAGGGAAAGGAAATGTCAGAAGAGGAGGAAGAAGAAGAACCCAAAGGTGAAGTGCAAAGTAAAGAACCTGAAGAAGGAGAGGACAGGGGGACAGGGGACGATGAGGAGTGCCACGAGGTGGCTGATGTGGATAAGCAGCGGAAAAAACGCCTGAGCTGCCGTGACTGCGGCAAAACCTTCACTCGACGAGAGACGTATGACCTCCATCGCCATTTCCATATGCATCAAGATGAGCAGGCTTCTCTCACCTGTAAAGAATGTGGCCTCACCTTTCAGCATCGCAGCAGCCTCATCAAGCACCGCAGTGAACACAAACAAAATGGTGTGCCAGATTCAACACTGGTCTCTTATAAGCGTTCTCAGCTAAGAGAGTTCAGGGAAGAAAAGATATTTGAATGTGAACATTGTGATGATTGTTTTACATCTCTGATCCGATATAAGCTTCATGCCTGCCAGCAGAACCTGGAGAAGCCTTACCGCTGCCCACTGTGCCGCAAAGAGTTCCAGTACAGAGTGTCCATCAATGCTCACATGCAGAGTCATTCATTAGAGTGCCCTTACAGGTGCCTTGAATGCAATAAGGGCTTTCAGTGTGCTGTGACCTTGCACATCCATCAGCGCTCCCATGCTGCCCTCAAACCTTACGAATGCCCTGATTGCGGCATGGTCTTCAGGCACCGCTCATTCATGGAGGACCATCGCCGCAAGCACACTGAAGAAAGGCCACATCGGTGCACCATATGCGGCAAAAACTTCAAATACAGCAGCCTTTTGCAACAGCACCAATACCTTCACACTGGCCAGAAGCCATACCGGTGTACAGAATGTGGGAAGAGATTTGCATTTGCGCAGAATATGCGTGCACATTGTCGCCAACATAAGAAACTCCCGAGTTCTATTGGTTTCGAGGCAGCTGTTCCAGAAAATAAAGAAATGCCCAATGGCGCAGGTTTAGGATCTGTAGGAAAAGAGAACACCAATACAAACATAGAGCACCAGCGCAACTGTCCACTTTGTCCTCAGCTCTTTGACAAAGCAGCTGACCTAAGGGCCCATATATTGACCCATGAGGCAGAATATGAAAATTTGAGTAATGGAAAAAAAACTTACAAGGTGTACTCTTGCCCCAATTGTCCTCTCCAGTTCTTGGATGAATCAACCTTCCAGTCCCATGTCTCGACTCATCAAGTTATAGCAGCTCCAACGAAGAGGGAGGTTCTCAGTGTAGCAAGCTCTGCTAGTGCTGATAACATTTCAGCAGATGGAGAAAGCGGAGACCAGACAGAAAAAAAACCTTTAAGATGCAGAGACTGTGGTAAAAGCTTTCGTTACCGTTCTGTTTTAGAGCTTCACATGCGCATACACAACAGGGGTTACCAGTGTCATGTTTGTAAAAAATCATTCAGATTCAGCAGCTATTTACAGCAACACTTGATCATCCATTCTGGCAAGAAGCCATACAAGTGCCCTGACTGTGGAAAGGACTTTGCATTTCTTCAGAACATGAAGACTCACCAGAGACTGCATCAGCAAAAACCTTTTCGCTGCACACAGTGTCGCAAGGGCTACAGTGATGAGAGTCAGTTGCAGCGTCACATGCTTTGCCATTCAGGAGACAAGCCTCATAAATGTAACATCTGCAACAAGAGTTTTGGTTTAGCGTACCTACTTCGTGACCATCTGAACACCCACACAGGGGAGAGGCCACATCGTTGCCAAGAGTGCCATAAATCATTCCCATGGCTCAGCAGTCTCCTTGTTCATCAAAAAATACATGCACGAAAACGTCAAGGAGCAGGCCAGTCCTACGCTTTGTCTATTGGTTCCCAAAGAGGGAGGACAAGTGCTGTTGGAAGGGGCAAGAAAAGTAGTAAATGGGTTTCAGGTTGGCCAAGAATGGGAGGAAATGTGGACAGGGCAATGCCGTTGCAACAGGCTACTTTTAATGATCAGAGTTTGCAGGGTTCAGTGCCGAACTTATTGGGGCAAGAGTCTAATGTTTTTGATTCGGATAGGAATGAGCAAACTCAGGTTATGCCTATTCAGTTACAACAGCAGTGGCAAATCCAAATTCACTCACAGCTACAACAGTCAAAATGGGTATCTGAAGGACAGTCTAATAATTTCAGGCACCAATGGCAATCAGCGACACATCTCAAACCTATCTTGCCAAAACCAGATGGTCTCCCCAAGCTTGTATCACAACAGCAGAGTCCTGGCTGGGCTGAGGTGACACCATCGAGTCAAGCTGGACCAGCTCCTAAACAGCTTCCAGAGAACTGCACAGCACAAAATAACTGTGACACGGCTTCAACTAGCACATCATCCCCTACTAGGGGCTGTACAGATGGCCCATCCAAGAGCGAAGTGAAGGTGCAGCAACAACCTCCTTCGTGGCGTAATTCACCGACATCAACTCCAAAGTCACCAGGCACTGCAGATGGGTCTTTATCAGTGGATGCGAAGATATGTTCATCGGTGTCAAACACTCAGAATTCTCCAAATATTCAAGGCCAGCAATTATCACAGTGGCCAGTCTCCGATTTAGCCCAAAACACTAACATGGGACTTGGTTCATCAGGAAATGTAACTACTTGTAGCTTAAAAACACCAGCAGACACGCAGCAAGTTGATACAGAATCCGATAAACCTGAGCAGCCACAATTACAACAGTCGTCTACTCTAGCCAGTGCAACGAGTTCAACCCAAACGAGGCAAAATACAGATGTGGTAGATGACTGTGCTGCTCTTAAAAATGATAGTAAGCCTTTGAATATCGTAACTCCTCTTGAAACGTCGAAGAGTGTAAACTCCCAAGAAAAACCTGTGACTGAAACATCATCGGCTCAGCAACCACAGCTCCATATTATGCCATCTCCATCAAAGCAGCAACATCAGCAATTGCAGTTGGTCTTGCAACCACCACAGCAAATTCAGCTTCTACAGCAGCCAGTACCACAGATGCAACCCGAACAATTACAGCTTATTCAGCAACAGCAGTTTCATCAGCCCCAAACAAATCCATTAGGATCAGTGAGTGTTCAGTTTGGCACAACTCCTTTCGCTCATGGGAATGGAAATGCAGTGTTTGGCTTCCAGACCACTTCAGTTGTTTCCCAAGCTCTGTTAAATGGACCAGTGCAGCAGCAGGGGCCACAGCAGCAAGCACCCTCTCAAATCCTATTAAATCAGGCCTCTCCTTTTATTACCTCACCACTTCCTCTGGCACCTCCTCTTGCATTGCCAGGTCCTCCCCCCATCCATTCCATAGCAGGGCAACTTCCGGGTCCAGCACCTCAGAACATCTTCTTCAGTCCACCAGGCATAATGAATGAGAGACCAGTAATGCCACAGGCTTTGCCCTCAACTCATGTAGGACAACGAACTGAACCGAACAAACTTGTCAGTCAGATTTCGTTTGCCACAGATCACCGTTTTCGTTGCATGATCTGTGGTTGCACGTTACCCGGAGAACTAGAATTACAGGTGCATTATATGCAGCATGTACAAGGTGAGGTCTGAGTTTAACATCCCACAACACCCCTAAAGTTTCTGGCTGTTAATGTGCCAAAAGGACTGTTGTACATGATTCCTGTTAAGTCATTTTTCTCAGTTCTGAATTTCTCCTTATATTCTGACTGCGTGAGACGTGAAGTGACCATCAGTAATTAGTCAGTTAATGAAAATGACATTTGCAACATGTTCGGCATGTACAGGTTCAAGTACTTACCCGAGTTTATTTCACTTTGCAATGAATTTATCACCCGTGTTAAACTTACTTAGATTTTTCAGTAGTTTAATTTTTGATTTTATAATTCCCAGTTCTAATGTTGGATCATGCATTTTTCCCTTCAAGTTTAGTGCTTTATACAAACCCAGGCTAATTCTCTCATCCTGTAATGACACATTGCACTTATTCATTAAAGTTGCATGGAAACAATTACAGATTTGAGCGCAGATTTGACTGCCATACGCATAGATCTGTGTCTGATCTGTGAAACTGTCATACTGCATTCCAAAGAACCATGTTTTTGTTGGTGTTGTGACAGTGAATCAATAAAACAAATGGATGTATCATGCTAACCAAGAAAAAGAGGGAAGGGAATCAGTGAAGCCAAGTTGGAGCTGCTTTCGTCCAAAGTTGGCCGAAATAAAAAGTTTTAAGGTCAAAATCCGGTATAAAACTGAACTGTTTTCCAGCCTCACCTGTATTTTATGGCACAGTGTTTTTATTCATTCTTGGTCAGATTAGGCCCAAGTTATATTTAATTACTACAAATACAAAGGTGATTATAGAAAATCATGCACGTTGATTGGTCGAGAAATTCAGACTAGTTCTCACTAATCACCTCGAGGGCCTCGGCAAAATGGCAGCCAACTGCTTTGTCACCGTGAGTGAGGAATAATTACAAATTCAGAAAGAAAAGGCTGTTCCTGAAAGCACTAAAGATGCTATTCAAAGGTAAGGTTGAATTGTAATCTATTTTATCGGTTTCAAAACAAGCTTATTTTATGTGAGTCGGCACAGATAAGTGACAAGTCTGCACCGCACCATTATGACATTTGCATGATGCTTTTGAAGTTTGAAATAGTTGTTTTAAAATAATCATCTGTGTATTTATACTAAAACGATTATCCGCCTCAGACTTGGTGAATATCTGTGAATAATAACCTTGACTTCGGCTCTGTTATTCACCGATATTCACTTCGCCTTTGGCGTATAGTTGTTAATTAGCTTTATTTTTAAATAGATGAGCATGTATTTGCCCTGAACAAATAAATAAACAACTACTACTTTTTTTTTTTAATCAAACACTATGATGATGATTACCAAAATGAATCAAGTCATGCGTGATGTGGTGGGTCTTGATATGAAATTGTGTAATAAACTCTCAATAATATTAAAGTGTCTTTTTGAATATCCAGCCTGTCCAAGACACTACGTCCAGGACAGAGCTTTATGGTGCCTCTTGAACATAGTTATGCATATAAATTTTTTCTACTCCTCAACTTCCTATATGTTATACAACCCCAATTCCAAAAAAGTTGGGACGCTCTGTAAACTGTAAAGAAAAAGCAGAATGCAAATTTGCAAATCGTGGAAACCCTGTATTTCATTGAAAATTGAACAAAGACAACATATCAAATGTTGAAGCTGAAAAATTCTGAATTTGATGTCCGCAACATGTTTCAAAAAAGTTGGGACGGGGCAGGTTTACTGTTGTGTTGCATCACCTCTACTTTTAACATTTGGGAACTGAGGAGACCAACTGCTGTAATTTTGAATGAGAAATGTTGTCCCATTCTCGCCCGATTATATAATTTCAGTTGCTCAACAGTTCGGAGTCTGCTTTGTCGTATTTCACACTTCATATTGCTCCAAACAAGACGGGTCTGGACTGCAGGCAGGCCACTTTAGCACCCGGACTCTTTTACTACAAAGCTGTGCAGTTGTAATATATGCAGAATGCAGTTTGGCATCGTCTTGCTGAAAGAAGGAAAGCCTTTCCTGAAAAAATAAGTCATCTAAATGGCAGCATCTTGCTTCAAAACCTGTATATATCATTCCGTATTAATGATGTCTTCCCAAATGTTGAATCTACCCATGCCATGTGCACTAATGTACCCTCATACTATCACAGGTGCTGGCTTTTGAACTGTGCACTGATGACAAGCCGGATGGTCTCTCTCCTCTTTAGCCTGGAGGACGTGGTGTCCATGATTTCCAAAAATAATTTTTACTTTTGATTCATCAAACCTCTGAACAATTTTCCACTTCACCTCAGTCCATCGTAAAAGAGCTCGGGCCCAAAGAAAGTGGCGGTGTTTCTGGATATTGTTTATATCTGGTTTTAATTTGCATTTGTGGATGCAGTAATGAACTGTTTTCACAGGTGATGGTTTTCTGAAGTGTTCCTGAGCCCATACAGTGATTTCCACTACAGACATGTGTCTACTTTTAATGCAGTGTTGCCTGAGGACCTGAAGATCACAGGCATCTAATGTCAGTTTTTAGCCTTGTCTCTTGCATATAGATATTTAAAAAAAATTCAGAGAATCTGGAAAAATGATATGTGCCATAGATGATGTGATCCCCAAATTCTTTACAATTTTACATTGAGGAAAGTTATTCTTAAATTGTTGCACGGTTTGCCCACGCAGTCTTTCACAGAGTGATTAACCCCTTCCTATCTTTGCATCTGAGAGACTGAGATACTCTTTTTATACCCAATCATGTTACTGACCTGTTGCCACTTAACCAAATTGGGTGGGGGTTTTCCACATTGCACAACTTTTGAGGAAAAAAATTCAGTTTCAACATTTGATGTATTGTCTTTGTATTATTTTCAATGAAATTTCTGGTTTCCTTTGCAAATCTTCACGTTCTGTATTTGTTTTACACAACGTCCCAACTTTTTTGGAATTGGGGTTGTAGTTATTGACTGTCACTTGTTTTGATTTATTTAAATACAAATCAAACATTTTTGGTTGTTGTGCTCAAATTTGCATATCCCAACCAGACCATTTGCTTTGTTTTCTGATCAGATCTGACCACATGCAACTTTAATGAATAAGGACCATTATGTGTATTCATGTGTTCTCATCGTTTTCTGTTTTATTTACTGTACAGCATTTTGTGTCAAATCTTTGAAACACTGAACTGCTTTTATTGTTTAAGGCCTGCATTTGTAAGTTAAAATGGCAAACACATGAGGAAAATATCACTAGGACCTTCATGTAAGATCACTGAAAGTTATCTGTCTACCTCCGTCTGATCCTTGTAGTTTTAGATTCAATAAATTTTGATTTGGAATTGATCATATTAATGCTTTAGTGTCTAAGTGTAATGCCTCAGAACTCATCACACCTTATGAAAGTTGAAAGTGAACGAACAATCATGAAATTAACATGCTACTCATACTAATGGTTTCTACTTTATGTAATTCTTTGTTACATACAAACAAAGTAGGAAATTTGTACTTGAATATTGTTTTTCGATCTTGATAAAACTGAAATTGAATGAGATTTGTAATAGAGGGAATCTAAAATCGTAAACTTAAATTTATTTATTCTGGATTTATAGTTAAACGTTTGGGGAATGTCATCACCAAATGAGTCCAATTGGTCAAAAAATTAAAAGTTATTTTTTTGGATATTCTGTACAGATAATTCATTCAAAGTCTTTTCAAATTTGGTGCAGCCAATCCATAGAAATTGGTGAAAATGTTTAAGGTATCATCATCTTAAGAGAGAGTCAGCTGTGTAAATATATTGTGATGTATAATTTTAAAGGTAGACTGCCTTTCAAATTTTTCAAGTGTGGGTCATAAGAATTTTCCCCGACACCCAATTATTTTTGTTTAGTGGACCGAAAGCTACTGAATTTGAATCACAGACTTGTGATCCTACTTCACCGTGACCCAATTCAAGATACTACGTCATGCATCATGTGGTGAGCTTTTCCCCCCTTGCGCAAGGCATTGTGGGATACAAATTTGAAGCAGGAGAGAAAAACGGAGGACGTGTGTGCGCGAATGACACGTGAAAGACCAACTACAGTAACAAAAAGCGAGAAGAAAAGACATTATGTTGTGAAGGAAAGGAAACACAGGACCAAACTAATAAATGCTGGTGGTCAGCACATTATTTCATGCATGTTATGTGCTGGAGAATCCTGTCAAATTAAATAACTTCCCAGCCACAGAATGGCCTGGATTTTTTTTTTTGAGAGATATTACAGAAATAAACAAACATGTATCACAATGACCAAGTTTCAGAGGGAACTAAATTTCACCGATTTTTATGAAATTGAAAGGCCATCTAGTTTTAAATTAATGCATAGCACACTTTTATGCAGTCTACAAAGCCATATTTATAGGTTGTTTTCCAGTGTAATATTTTGGTGACAGATGCATTGTAGGTTAAGTGACTGTATTTACGGCAAAATTAGAAAACCAATATGTGGGTCTTTTTTTTTTTTCTTCTTCCCCTTTTGAACACCAGTCTTGTTTCAAATCGCTGTATCTCAGAATTAACTTTTGCAACACTGTTTGTCATTACACACCCCATTTGGACAAAAATGAAGCAATTTCCTAAAAAAAACAACTTTCAATCTCTCCATTCAGTTCATGTATACGTTTACCTAAAATGTTTGAGTAAATTGCAGGAACACAAACTGACACACCTAACACTGACTAATGTTGAGTATGTAATTACAATTCCATCTTGCCCTAGCTAAAGTATACAAGAGGCCAATACAAACACTCCAGTCAAAACAGTTTGAACTTGTTCGGCTCTTGTTGGGTACAATATCCAAAGTCTAATCAGGCCTGACGGATCAGTTCTGGCATTTTGACGGTAGTACGAATGAGCCTACTTCCCCTCGCTTGCAATCATACTATGAAAAAGCCCTTAAATGTTTTATTTATGCCTTTTATTTCAGTTTATGTCTGACATTTTTATATTATTCTTATTATTTTTACTGCTGAGGACACTGAAAACCGCATGCCAGCTTGCATTCCCTTAGTGCATCTATCTAAGCACTAGTCGGTCCATAAAACAGAACTTCCATAAATTATGTAATCACCTTCACGCTACATTTACTTAGTTTCTTAGAAACACATTAAAATCAATTGTTAAAGAGGCCATGCCACTCTAATTATATACCCATTTCGACCATTTTTTCATAATCCTTGATGTCCTCTGACCCGG
>JAODXR010000024.1:13287330-13298042 GCA_028877395.1 Cathorops festae
TGGCTTTTGCTGGAGGATGCAACTGAGTAAATGTCTGAACTTTATTTGGGGTTAATCAGAGTCATTTTAATTGATGGTGGGTGTGAACCCAAAAAGACTGAATGCTGTAATTAAATCAAAAGGTGCTTCAACAAAGTATTAGTTTCAGGGTGTGCACACTTATGCAACCAGATTACCGTACTTTTTAAAAAAAATGTTTTTCCCCTCCTAACAGATTTGTTTGTTTTTCAATTGAATTGTACAGGTTATAGGTCACATTAAAGGTGGGAAAAGTTTTTAAATTATTTATCATGGTCTCATTTCTTTTACATCAGTAAAACGTGTCATTTTGACGAGGCATGTACACTTTTTATATCCATTGTATATACATATATTATGCACACACAGACTATTACATGATTGCACAAAGATATTAAGTTTATCTACAAGTGGTGAACGTATATATCACGAGGGAGCGAAGTGAACAAGTGACATTTTTCAACATGAGAAAACAAGCTTCATCACACCACCATGAAAATGTTGTCAATATTCTTGAGACATATCCACAAAAAAATATTCAAGTTAATTGAAACAATTTGAATTTTGAACTAGGTCACTATATTGTCAACATGTCAGTGGGAAAACAGAGGGCATGTCCTCATCGGAGTAAAGATATTGGCAAATGTCACTGAGCTCCGCAGTGTATTTTGGATGAAAAACACAAGTTTTTCAACATGAGAAGATAAACTTCACATCTTCAAGCCAACATGTGATTTTTTTTTAATTATATAGACACATTGACAAACAAAAAGGACCCAAATTTATCAAAACAATTCATTGATACCCTCACGAGTGACATATTGAGAAATATGTCATGGCCGTAGTTCTCCACATTCCTGATGTTGTTCTACCCCATTTTTTTCCAAACAAACTTTGTTACAGATTTCCACTTTATGACTTCTGCATTATTGAGTCACTACACAAACATTTTAGAGTTCCAAACATTTGTTTCCCAGCACAGAATAAAATGTTACAGAAAAAAAAAGTTAGTATCTGAGCAGCATACTCCATAAGAGAGCACTTTTCAGAATAAAACAGAAAACATAATGACTGTCCCTGAGTTTAGGTGCAAAATTAATACGCAAGTGTAACAAAGTGTCCAGAAGAACTGTGTCTGTATCTGCAAGATGCTCAGTCAAACCTATGGCTCATTTCTTTCTCAAACTACACTAATTTTTCCTGCATTTTTTTCTTTTCAAACCAAAGGGTCGTCTCACACCAAAAATTGACCGTTTTATTTCTTAAAGCTTACTGCTGTTCATAATTTTTTTAAATGTTGCAACATTAAAACATTATTTTTGAAGCCATTTTTGGTCAGACAGTCTTTGCACGTCCACTCCGCTCATCCATATCTGTCCATTTTGTTCAAATGGGTCCCTGAAATACTTATTCCTTGCAAAGCCGAAAGCTTCTCCAAGATGACAACCATGTTGTGGTTCAAGTTCTGAATAGTGTATAGTGAATATAGTGAATAGTGTATAGTGAATAGTGTAGTTTCACTACACTGGGCGTGTGTGTGTGTGTGTGTGTGTGTGTGAGAGTGAGTGAGTGAGTGTGTGTGTGTGCTAACTGAGAAAAGGCTAAATGTTGTACTAAATGTATGTTTTTACTGCAGTGTGCTATAATGTTTTTTTTGTGTGTGTGTGTCTGATTATGTGTATACTCAGATTTTGCAATATGTTCACTGCAAGGTGCAATAATGTGTATTTACATCTTTGTCTATGTCCTGTATCTGTGTAAGCTGTCAGACACCTTAATTTCCCAACGGGATTAATAAAAGTACTCTACTCTACTATTTGACACTGTTTATCACCCCATCCTCCTATCATCCTTATCAGCTCTAGGGATCTGTGGGACATCCTGAGACTACCTCTCTGATCACGACTTCCAGGTTATCTGGTACTGTATCAAACACCATGCCCACACTTACCACTGGTGTCCCTAAAGGTTCAGTCCTTGGTCTGCTTCTCTTCCCCCTGTACACCGAATCTCTTGGGCCAATTAGCTCTGCTCATGGTCTATCCTACCACGTCTATGCTGATAACCCCCAACTGTTTCTCTTTTCCTCTTTCTGACAGATTTCTGCTCGCATCTCTTCTTGCCAGTGTGACATCTAGAGTTGGATGTACAATCATCACCTGAAGCTCTACCCAGGCAAGATGGCATTAATCTACATTCCCATTCCATCCTCTCGATCTCTGGACATCTCCCTGAGGGACATCTCTAGGTCACCTTGAGCCTGTGCGAAGAACCTAGGTGTCGTGTTCGACAAACTCTCCTCCTCAGCGAACATTGCTGCAGTGACCTGGACGTGCAGATTCCTCCTCTACAACATCTGAAGGATCCACACTTTTCTTACCACCTACTGTACTCGGCTCCTGGGCCAAGCACTGATCCTCTCCCACTTGGACTACTGCAACACACTCGTTGCTGGCCTTCCAGCATCTGCCATCAGACCCCTGCAGCTGACCCAGAATGCTGAAGTTTGCCTGGTCTACAAACTTCATTCTTTCCATGCCATCCCTCTGCTTGCCAACCTCCATTGGCTACCTATCACAGCTCCTATCAAATTTAAGATGTTGGTGCTAGCTTAGCAGGCTGTCACAAGGTTGAGGCCAGCATATCTCGAGAGTCTGCCCCTATACACCAGCCAGATCCCTATGCTCCACTACTACTGGTCATCTGGCCCTTCCTCCTCTCTGCTCCTGCCCAGCCCACTCAAGCCTGCTGTCTGTTTTGGTTCACCGTTGGTGGAATGACCTTCCCGTTGTGGTCAGAACTGCAGACTCCCCTGACCACCTTCAAGTGCAGACTGAAGACTGACCTTTTCAGGCTGTACCTCTCCCCTGCCCACTGTATAACTGCATTTCGGTTTAGACCAACCCAGGCTGTGTACTGTGAAGCCTAGAGTTGAGTTCTCCATTTAGTTGTACTTTTGTAGGGTTGGTACAGAGTCTTCTATGACATTTTATAAGGTTGGAGAATAAAGACCAGGGCAGCTGCTCTTTACAAAACATTCCTGCACTCACTGGGATTGAGGGCAAGAGACTGAGATGGCCATGGTAGGAGCTTGTTTTGGAGGTCAGCTAACCACTTTTAGATGTATTGGATTTGGACATATGCTTCAGATCATGGTCCTACTTTGAAGATCCAGTGATAACCCAGTTTTCTGTCAGAGGCAGCCAGATTGAGTTAAAATGTCCTGGTATTTCATGGAGTCCATGCTGCCATTTACCCCAACAAAGCTTCCAGGGCTTTAGGAGGAAAAACAGCCCTAAAACATCAGAACTTCTACCATATTTTACAGATTGGCCAGGTGTTTTTTTTTTTTTACAGCAATTCTTCTTGGGCTTATTACCCCCAAAAAGGCTTGGTTACATTTGACTATAGAACTAAACTCAAGCAAAATTGTTTTGCAAACCTTAAGTACCTGTGATTAGTATCTGTGATACTAGATAAGTATGTGGTTAACTGACAGAAAAAGGCTTCCCCCTGGCATCCCTTTCAAATAATCCGTTCACAGGGAGGGAGTGTGTCTGATAGCAGTTTGAGACTTAAACTTCTTTACCTTGTAAGTCATGCTTGGGATTTTTTTTGCCCCTCAGTGTACCTAGAGGACAAACTTGGATCTTCTTCCAGGCAAGTTTAACAGTTCTGGTTGGTGGCCACATTACCAATAGAAGAGAAATTGAGTGTCTTGTCAGTAGCCACTTTTTGTAAGCTTTCCTTGACACGTCGCCCACTTTCGCTCGTGTGTGTTCACTTATCCATGACGGATTTCCACTTGGAAGTTCCTACTCACACCACTGTACCTTAAAGTGACCTGCTGGTTATTTTTGTTCATTCATTTGTAGGAGGGAGGCCAGTAGTAGTGGCATGTTTTAAATTTGAGGGTTTTTCCCTGTCTGCAAAAATATCTGGATTCCCTCTGCTCTAGTTAAAAGCAGCTATTTCAAGTATGGCATTTAATCTTTACAAAGTGTGCTAATGATCAGGGATTGCAGTGTAGGTTTGTGATAAAACATGGAATTTGTTTAATGAAAAAGTTAATGTTTCATTTTAGGTTCTAAATAGGCATCATTTACCTTGATAACATTTTGTACACAATTGGCATTATCTTTATTCCAGATGACTACCTTATGAAGCTGATTTACTAGTAGTTGTGCCTCATTAAAAGTTAATTAGTCAAGTAAATGTCCCACTCTACTGTAGTAATCCAGATTGTCAAGAATCACCAAGAGAAGTGACAGCAAGTCAAGCGTGTTTTAATAAAGTAAAAGTGTAGAAATTGGTAGTACATACAGTACCTGCTCACATTACATGTGTGATATACATACACATGAAGAATGATTAAAAAACACCCACCCCACACAAGTCATGAAGAGAAAATTAAATCAAACAATGGTTTGGGATGCCACATTGCTAGACAAAAGTAGAAATAGTTAAAGGCTTGCTTTACAAGGTTAAGACATTCTTGATCAGATAAAACATTCTGAACATCATAACATGCACAAGGTATACACAAGGATAGGTCCAAAAAACAGGTTAAAAGACAAGGATAGGTCCAAAAAACAGGTTAAAAGACAAAGACCAAAAGGTGGGGGGACCACATCACAAGCATTGCAGGAATTAGAGAGCAAGGGTTCCTAAGAGGATTAAAATACTCTGGAAGGCTCATTGACAAAATAGATTTTCCATATAAAAAAAGTAGAGGAACAAAATCATTGCTCAAAGCATTGACCACTTACAGCAAATTAAAAAAGTTAACATACTTCAAAGCTAATTGACAGCATACAGGTTTCCCAGTTCCAGTCTTGGAGGGTCACTGTAAAACTGTTCCATCTAATAAACAAGGCAGAAAACCAAATTATGCCAGGACCCCCCCCATGACTGGAATGGGGAAACCCTTTGCTATAAAATCAAAAGCAGCCAATTCTGAACTACACACCACCTTGCAAGCCACAGGCAGCCAAGTGCAGCTGCTTATGATGACCACTGTGTGGCACCATGCACTGTGGCCATCTGTGCAGGGGTGCTGCCTGGATCAACACAAACATCTCCTGGACCAGCATTCCCACCAACTGGCACATAGTTGGCAGGATTGAGGAAATCATAGTGCTGCACAGCTTGGGACATACACCAACCTCCCTGAGGCTTAGATGAAGCCTGGGAAGGTGACATCTGCCGAGAGTAGTTGAGGTAAAAGGAGGGGGCCTGTGGAGGGCTCTTGAAAACAGCATCTCTAAACTGGTGGTTGTAAAGGTCTTGGGTCAGTATTGGTGCATCAACTTGGAACTAAAAAGGGACAAGAAATTAAGACAAAGCCCTCTAATGATTATATAGAACAGGTTTTTCATCATGCCTTCAAGTGCCTATATACATGAAGTACATCATGGAAGTTGAAGACTTCAATGACAGTTTCCCTCCAATAACTACAGATCACAGTAAGAGAACAATCTACAAAATATCAAATTATGACAATACAAATTTAGATTTAAAAAAAAGTCAGGAAGTACACCCATCCATTTACTAATTTTATGGATGTCAGGTGTTGCAGATGGAACCCATCTTGTTTCAACCTGACATCGAGAGTCTGGTGTTCACTTTGCTATTGAAGTGTGAGATATGCCAAAAATCCAAGTGCTCAGAAAAGGTTGTGGATATCTGGCAAGGGCTTTAAAGACCCCTCAACTTGGAAATAAATCGTTCCACTGTAAGGAAAGTCTACAAGTGGAATGACTTCAAACAACTTCCAGTTGTCCAGGACTGACAGTCCCAGACAACTTCCAGTTGTCCAGGACTGACAGTCCCAGCAAATTCAGCCCAAGAGCATACCATTTGATGCCAAAACTAATCCAAGAACCACAAAACGTCATCACGTACGTACAATCAACTCATACAATTGGTGGAATGAAAGCACATACATCAAGCCAAAAGATTGGACAAATTTGACCTGCATAGGAGGCATGCCAGCAGAGAGGAAAAAAAAGGAAAACCTACACACTTGCTGTCCAAATGGAATGTTAAAGACTGCAGTTTACCAATGAAATAAATCCAGGGACCCAGGTTCGATTCCGACCAGAGATAATTTCCCGATCCCTCCCCGCTCATTTCCTGTCTCTACACAGTCCTATCCAATAAAAGGTGAAAAAAGCCCCCCAAAATGTTTTTAAAAAGTGGGGTGGGCTATGGAATGGTATAGTCAAAGCCCAGATCTGAATCCCAAGGAAGTTTGAAAATGGCAGTATATGCAAGAAAACCCTCAATCATCTTGCAACTGAAGGAATTTTGCATAGACGAGGGGTCAAAAGTTTCAGCAAGCTGATGTCAGACGGGTAGACTGTTACACAAAACACATAGAAGTTAGTTCTGTTAATGAGGGCAATACTGATTTCTGAAGCCAAGGGTGTACTTTCTCCACGGAAGACAATTTGTTGAATGACTGAAAGACCCAAGTTGCCTTGTTTTATTCTAGTGAATCTGTCGGCAGTGTGTAAAATGTTTGCTTGTTTATGTTAAGTACATGGAAGTTGCAGACACTGGTAGTTACCTGAGAATGCGCAGCCTGTGCATTTGGGATGCCAGTAATGTACCGCTCAGACACCCAGCTATTATCCTTCTGGTGCCTCTTTAGCTTCATTCTGCGATTCTGAAACCAGGTTTTCACCTTTAAACGATAAGACAGTCAAGCCTTCCATTAGAATATTGCAAGAGACTTGGATGGTTAAGAGAAGACGTGTATACCTGTTTGTAGGTGAGCCCAGTGAATCCTGCTAGTGTTTTCATCTCGGCGGGGGTGAGGTATCTCTGCACGTTAAAGCGGTCGTTTAACGCGCTCATCTGTTCTTCAGAAAAGGCGGTGCGCGCTTTCGCTTTGCGCGGCTGAGGAGGCGCCAGTGTTTCCACTGGTTTGGGAGACGGAGCTTCTGTGGGCACCTCTGGCAAGACACCGCCACTCTCTGCGTTCATACAAACCGGACCTTCTGAAGCCGCGGATACGGAGCTGGAAACGACCTTGCTACCGTTAGGGCTATCAGTGTCAAGCTCCTGTGTCTGCGAAGTTTTAACCCAGTTAGGGAGAACTGCATCCACTTGAGCTATGCCGCCTTCCCGACTGCTCCCCGAACTCCAGGAATCTGGTCAAACAGCACCAAGACAGCACAATTAGACCACAAAGATACGTGAAAAGAAGGAGCATTACGAGTTCTGTCCTGGAGTTAGGACGAATTAGCAAGCAGCTGAGGAGTTAACACAATTAGCTGGCCACCTGGTGTGTGGGCCTCGGAGTCGCTCGGTGTATCACTGCTGGCTCGCTCCTGTGACTTGTTTACTGGGCCAAACTGAAGCCGGTTATTCGGGAAGAAGACATGGCCAGTCTGTGCGCGCGCCTTCGGGTTGGCGTAGCACACGACTGAGCCCGGGTAACCAGAGGTTGGGTTGTTGCGTTCCGGACTCCCAGGCGGTGTTTGAGAAGGCGGCGGCTGTGGGGTGTAGTAACTCCCTGGAACCCCTACAGAAGAGCCATAAGCAGACTCTGTCCAGTTCCTATTAGCGTGGGTTTGCTCAGGAGTTCGTGGGTACCTTAACCCATACGCGTAAGCATGGTACGACGGACTGTAGTTATAACCCATCGGTACTTTAAAATTCGCCATTCTGTAGGATAAAACCTATTTGAACAAGCCCTCAGTCTAGCAGAATTGCCCAAGTTTCCCAGGCAATCCCCCAAAAGTTGTTCAGCGCCTTGATGGGATTTAAAAAAGCCAGGTGTTTGAGGGTGGATCAGGTTGATATGGAAGCTTCATGTTCAGACCAATCAGAAACAGCGTGGGCGTGTCTCACCTTGAAACCTTACCTGAAAACCACGTCCTGAAAAACTCAGAACTGGAATGTATGTATGTTTTGAGAATGAGAACGCAGGGTTAGTCAAAGCTAACACTTAATTCACAAAACATACATCATGTGCAATATTTACAGGACGGTCTCAACCTGTTCGCCATCGTGTTCAACACACAAGAACAGCGAGCAGCAGTGCCATTTCATGTGTCACCCAATGGCGTACGTCTATCTGCAGGAGAAAAATAATCCATTAGTGTTAACATAATTTTGACTAACCCTGTACTACTATAATTGTTGTTTAATAAAGAAAACTTGTGCAGTTGTGTAAGATTTTTATTCTCCTCAATAATTTTAAATTACATCTGTAATTTGAAAAAAGTGCTGAGACAGAATAACATTTTAGAAAGAAGCATAGATTGAAGTTTTCTTCAAGGCGTAGATTCAGGTTTTCTCAAACTTTCAAATAAAGTTTTATTTCTTTTCTTTTTTTCTTTCTACCACGGATTTTACTTGGTCACATTGTGTCCTGGAATCTGATACTCACACAGCTGTAGGACATTAAACAAATAAATACAAGTATTAAAGGAAAAAAGCTTTGAGCAAAATCAAACACAAGACACATAGCCTATAAAATCCATGCCTACTTACTTTAAGACTCGTGTCTTGTTTGATTTTGCTCTAAGCTTTAATACTTGCATTTATATTTTTTTTTAGTATTTTTTAATGTAGTACTTATTCTTTTAATGTAATACTTGTATTTATTTTCTATAGACTACCACTGGCAAAAAGCGTCACATTTTTAACATCACGTTAAGAAGTAAAATGTGAACTCACTGAACTGAGCACAGATAAACAAAAAGCAGGCACTAATTAATTATTTTGTAATCGGACATTGAAATAATAGTTTGTTTATTTGTGAAAAGAAAAAATCCTGTGTATAAAGTGTTAATCTAAAATCCATGCACTGTCTTATCTTGGAGCATAAGCTCTAAATGTTATTCTGTAATTCAGTGTGGCCTGAGTGTAGTCTCTCTTTTTTAACTCCTTGGTTACTATTATTATTACAAGGGTACTTATGTTGCTTCTGTTTTTGGTGCTTCATTTTGTGAATAGCTCACTGATGCTTTTATTTGCATAATCATGAAATTAAATGGTTGTTGGGAATGTATTATGTTGTTAATACTCCAGATAAATGTAAAAGAATGTGTTAATGGTGAGCCTGTACATGTTAATTAGCATTTCAGAGTCAAAAACAGCTTTTGGTCAAGCTTTTGGACAAGATTGGGAAAGTTCTTGCAAGGCCTACCTTGCATTTCTCTGTTATTGAATATTTCATTTGCTGTTAGAGACAATTGCAATACATGTTGCAATACAAGATGACTTATCACATTAATATGTAATGAGACTGATAACATTGAAACAATACAATACATATACAGTTTATTTTATAACAATTATTTGCACAATTATTTGCACTCTTTGTAAAGATTAGTAAAAAGCTTTAGAAAAACTGAAACTTTAAGTGAAGTCGTTTCATCTCACACTGCAAAATGAGAAAAATCCAACTATTAATTGAAACAAATTTAGTTAGAGAAAAACCAATCTCTCATCAAGAAATAATTAATGCAAAATGTTACTACAACTTTGATTGGAACCATATTCTATGGACTGATGTAACAAAAATAGAACTTTCTGGTAATAAACACTCAAGGTGGGTTTGGTGTAGAAAGAAATATGGCTATAAGTAAAAAACAAAACAAAAAAAAACCAGATTCCCAACTGTAAAATAAGTTATGTTTAATTTTTATTTATTAATTAATTTTATTTATTTTTGGGGGCGTTCTCTTCCAGAGGCCCTGGAAACCTTGTTAGGATACATGGCATCATGGACTCCATGCAATATTAGAACATTTTAAAAAAAAATCTGTCTGCCTCTGCCAGGAAACTAAAACTGGCTCGTCACTGGACCTTCCAGCAGGACAATGATCGAAGCACATGTCCAAATCAACACACACACACACACACGCACACAAGTTGTTGTCTGAGCACGGAAACAAGTTTCTGCCATGGTCATCCCAGTTCTCTGATCTGAACCCCATGGTGAGCTGAAGAGGAGAGTGCACAAGAGAGGGCCAAGGACCCTGGATGATCTGGAGAGATTGTGTGAAGAGGAATTCTCTCAGATGCCCTGCTCTGTATCTCCAACCTTATAAAATGTTATAGAAAACTCAATGCTGTTTTACTGGCAAAGGTAAAAAAAAATTTTTATTAAAAAGGTATTAAATGCTTGAGTGCCAATAACACTGGCACGTGTTAGATTTTTGTTTTCAGTGTGAGATGAAGCTATTTGACCAAAAGATGGAGATAGATAGATAGATAGATAGATAGATAGATAGATAATTTATCTATCCTGATCTTTACAAGGATTGCTAATAATCATGGACGGCGCTGTAACTTCCTCCCTCCTGTCTCCTGGACCTATGGCCGTTTCTGTGAGTGTTTCTTGCTGGAGATTAATGTGAGATTTTCTTGTTCGTGACGAGCCTATTGTTTTCATCAATGTGGTTTAATGTTCTGGCATTCTGATACAAATAGCCTATTGATGCTCTGGTATTCATGTACAAATAGGCTGTTATCACCATATTATCCCTGTCTATCTGAGTATATCGATGCGATTAACTTCAAAGAAGGGTGTAGTGTTGCTCTGGAAATTTCTTGCAAAGCGTCAGCAGCACCGGCTACCACTGTCTGATGAACAGGAGCCAGAGAGGCAGTATGAAGTGGTCGAATTACCCTTCAGAAGTTGAGTTAAACAGATGTAAAATGTCACTTTCTAT
>JAODXR010000024.1:13301736-13315107 GCA_028877395.1 Cathorops festae
ACTCCAGAGAAGTGGAGAGTCCAGCCCCTCTCGAGGAGCTGGGTTCCGGAGCCCAAGCTGTGTGTGGAGGTGAGCCCAACTATCTCTAGCCGGTACCTCTCAACCTCCCGCACAAGCTCAGGCTCTTTCTCCCCCAGCAAAGTGACAAATCCCAACAGCTAGCCGCTATGTCTGGGGATCAGGTCGTTGAGGCCCCTGCCTTCGACTGCCGCCCAATCCACACTGCACCGGCACCCTACAGCTACCTCTGTGGGTGGTGAATCCACAGGAGGTTGGGCCCACATCACCGCTTCGGGCTGAGCCCTGTGGGCAAAGGCCCGGCCACCAAACGCTCGCATACAAGCCCCTACCCTGGCTCCAGGGTGGGGCCCTGGCTGTGCCATACCGGGTGATGTCACAGTCCTTGTTGGAATGTTTTTCCATGAGGGGTTTTGGTGAACTGCTCTTGGTCTGGCCTGTCACCTAGGACTTGTCTGCCTTGGGGGACCCTAACCAGGGCGTAATGCCCCTGACAACATGGATCCTAGGATCATTCAAGCACACGAACCCCTCCACCACAATAAGGTGGCAGTTCTAGGAGGGGCAGATAAGGTGTATTAGGTTGAATTAAGAGTGCAAAACTTCAATTCTCATGTGGGCAATGACAGTGAGACCTAGAAGGGTGTGATTGGGAGGAACTGCCTGCCTGATCTGAACCCAAGTGGTGTTCAGGTGTTGGACTTTTGTGCCATGCACAGTTTGGCCATAACCAACACCATGTTCAATCATAAGGGTGTCCATAAGTACACATGGCATGAGGACACCCCAGGCCACAGATTGATGATTGATTTGACTTTGTAGTCATTTCATCTCTCTTCACCTGAATGTCTAAAACATAGTCATTGATCAGGAGTAGAGCTGTCAGCTGATCACTACCTGGTGGTGAGCTGGATCAGATGGTGGGGGAGGAGGCTGGACAGACCAGGCAGGTTAGCCTTGGTTAGCCTGTGGGTCAACAGAGGCAGCTGAGAGATACTGATGGGCCAAGTGGAATGCAGCTCTGGCAGTCACTGAAGCAAAAACTCGGGTGTGGGAGGAGTTCGGTGAGGCCATGGAAACTGACTTTCAGTTGGCATTTAAAGAGATTCTGGCAAACCGTCCAGCAGCTTAGGAAAGGAAAACAGTGCTCTGTCCCTACTGTTTACAGTGAAGATGGAGTGCTGTTGACCTCAACTGGGGACATCATCCAATGGTGGAAGGATTACTTTAAGGATCTCCTCAATCCCACCTTCATGTTGTCTGAGGAGGACGCAGAGTCTGAGGGTGCTTGGGAGGACTCGCCCATCACAGGGGCTGAGTTTGCCGAGGTGGTTACAAAGCTCCTCGGTCGCCGGGCTCTGGGGATGGATGAGATTCGTCCAGAGTTCCTGAAGGCACTGGATGTTGTTGGGCTGTCTTGGTTGACGCGCTTCCTTTTTTTTTTTTTTTAAACTTTTTAGTTAACCAGGAATAATCCTATTTGAGATTCAGAATCTCTCTTGCAAGGGGATCCTGGCTAAGATAGCAGCACAGTAGGTCCACAAAGTACAAAATTGAGAAAAAAAACCCAACAAAAACAAACTGTTTAAAACAAATTGGCAAATCACATCATTACATTATAATCACCAGCTGCGTTCAGTAAGAAGACATGCACATTCAGTAGTCGTAGTCCTTGATCCTACCTTTAAAATCTTCCATACATGGTAATCCAATTTAAGATAATTCTGTAATTTATACCAGGACAAGGGTGCAAATACTTTAAAGACACTTTCACCAAAGACAGTCTGCATACGAGGAATGGCGTACATTATCAGTCTATCGAGCTGGAGTCACACAGGATGGCCTTTATAAAGAAAACTGTACCAGTGTTCCCATCTACAATTGTGCAGAGAAGGCCACCCAACGCACTTGTATAGGCTGCAGTGATGAGTATGAAAACCCAAATCCGTTACAAACATTAATGCTGCATGATACACTGAATCCAGCATTTTCAGAGAGGAGAGATTTGCATGCATGCATGTATGTCGCTGTAGTCAAGTATCGATAAAATTGCCTGTATTAGTCTTTTTCTCACACTGAAGGAGAAACAACTTTTGTTTCTATAGTAAAAACCCAGTTTAACCCTGAGTTTCTTTGTAAGACCCTCAATATGGTATTTAAAATACAGATTTTCATCCAAATAAAACCCCAAGTATTTGTAGACTGAGGCGAGTTCAATCACCTTCTCATTTTGTGTAACAATTTGACAAACATCATGTGTTCCCTGATTTTGAAAAGCACATTTTAGTTTTGTCAGAATTGAGCACAAGTCTTAATTGAGTAAGATTTTTCTGAATATTAAAAGCAGATTGCAGCTTTTCTGTGGCACTTGCTAATGATGAAGCAGAACAATACAAAATGGTGTAATCTGCATAAAAATTAAATTTGGCGTCAGTTATGTTTTGACACATATAAGTATAATCCATGTAAAGTATAATACATGTAAAGTAAAAAAAAAAAAAGGAACTGTTAGTCACTCACTGGGATCTCCCGGTTAACTTCATACTCTGAGATTGTAGACAAACAGAGCAAAGTCAGGAGGGCATGAATAACACTTGCCATGATGGAGTTGGCACAGGTACAGAGCTGGGTGGATGGAGGTAGGCCTCGGGCTGCAGAGCTGGGTGGATGGAGGTAGGCCTCGGGCTGCAGATCAAGCCCCACGGTAGATAATTGGTCTCAGAATGCCTTGCTACTGTACTGCTGCAGTTCTAGGCTGAAAACTAGCCACACTGCAACAGCTCCTCAAGTCTCTGAGTAGGCCAAAGAGGCTTTCGATGGTAGCCTATAGTAGAGACTAATCCTAGGGGCTAACTAGATCCAGCCCATGGAGTAGTCAGACATGCAGGGAAGGATAGCCTCCCAAAACACAAATTTGCCCAAATCCACAGAGATTGCTGTAAACTTCCAAGGGAAATCCAAGCAATGATAAATCAAGACATTAAATAAACTAAAAACAAACACTGAACAAAGACACCAGATATGCTGCCATCTTGGACTGGGGGAAATTGTCCTACTTCAACATTGCATGGAGGTTGGGGATAGTGCCTTTTGGATTGCCAGACTGGGGTGATGGTCCCCCTTTCTAAAAAGGGGGACTGGAGAGGGTGTTCCAACTATAGGGGGATCACACTTCTCAGCCTCCCTGGGAAAGCCTATGTTGGGGTGTTGGAGAGGAGAGCCCGGCCGATAGTCGAACCTCAGATTCAGGAGGAACAATGCGGTTTTCGTCCTTGTCTTGGAACACTGGACCAGCTCTTTACCTTTGCAAGGGTACTGGAGGGTGCATAGGAGTTTGCCCAATCAGTCTGCATGCGTTTTGTGGACCTGGAGAAGGCTTACAATCGTGCCCCTCGTGGTACCCTGTGGGGGTGCTTCTGGGGCTCAGGGCCCACTACTGCAGGCCATTCGGTCCCTGTATGACCAGGAGTTTGGTTTGCATTGCCGGCAGGAAGTCGGACTCCTTCCCAGTGCATGTTGGACTCCCCCAGGGCTATCCTTTGTCACCAGTTCTGTTCATAACTTATGGACAGAATTTCTAGGTGCAGCCAAGGGGCAGTGGGTGTCTGGTTTGGTGGCATCAGGATCACATCTCTGTTTTTTGCAGATGATGTTGTCCTGTTGGCTTCATCAATCTGGGACAGTTTTACAGCATGCACTGGGACAGTTTTGCAGCCGAGTGCGAAGCGGCTGGGATGAGGATCAGCACCTCCAAGTCTGTGGCCATGGCGCTCAGCCAGAAATGGGTGGAGTGCCTACTCCAGGTTGGGGGAGTTGCTACCTAAAGTGGAAGAGTTTAAGTATCTTTGGGTTTTGTTCATGAGTGAGGGTAAGGGTGAGTGGGGAAAGAAGGATTGGGGTAGCGTCAGCAGTGATGCGGAGGCTAAACCGGTCTGTTGTGGTAAAGATGGGGCTGAGCCAAAAGGCAAAGCTCTTCATTTACTGATCCATGTATGTTCCCACTCACCTGTGGTCATGAGCTATGGGTAGTGACCTGAAAGAATAAGATCACGGATACAAGCGGTAGAAATTAGTTTTTTTTTTTCCTCAGGATGGCTGAGCTCTCCCTTGGAGACCAGGTGAGAAGCTTGGTCATTCGGGAGAGACTCTGAGTAGCAGCGGCTCCTCCACATTGAAAGGAGTTAGTTGAGGTGGTTTGGGCACCTTGTTAGGATGCCCCCTGGATGCCTCCCAAGGGAGGTTTTCTGGGCATGCCCCAGCGGGAGGAGACCCTGGGGCAGACCCAAGACATGCTGGGGAGATTACATTTCTTGGCTGGCCTGGGAATGCCTCGGTATTCCTCCAGAAGAGCTGATGGAGGTGGCTGGAGACAGGGAAGTCTGGGCTGCTCTGCTTAGGCTGCTACCCCTGTGACCCGGATCTGGTTAAGCAGTAGAACATGGATGGATGGTGTATTAGGGCCCCATTTCACTGAGAGATCTTTCCGGAAGACAGAACTGCGATCTCGGAGCGTGGCTTGGTCGTTGCAGGTTGTATGCAGTCGACGGCTGACCGAAGGTTGGTCACGCCTTGGTCTTTTCCATGGTTGCGCGTGATCGAGGAATGGTCTCCCCGACAAAGAGATCATAGCTCGGTTTTTTTGACATGTCAAAAAACTGAGCCTCGACCTAAAAGTTGCACGGAGAGCGTCGAAAGAGCAAACAAGGTCGAGGAAAGGACGCATTGGTCAAGAGACAATCGAGGCTAGAACGGTGGTGAGTGATGCTCAGTCTTCTCAAGCGGGAACTGATTGCACGCATAGTTGTGCTGCTCGGCCCATCCTCGACACTTACTTGATCCATGCGATCCAGCTTCACTCTTTTTTTTTTTTTGCGCTCAAGTCAAGCTTCGTTCCGCGCAACCTGTCCCAGACCTTCCCTCGACCCGTATGCTCCCTATTCTTCCCAAGGGCACGATTGGATTCTAAAGAGGATTAAAGTGCAACCTTGTTCAACCAGTAAAGATCGACCATCGCCAGGGGTGAAATGCCATTACTATTATTTTAAGTCCTAGTGCATGCGTGCAGCACACGCCGGAAAATACACCTAATTATTTGTCTACTCATCAAGCATTCACTAGGACTTCTTATCACTCAGTAGTAATTTTTATCTGCATTATTTTCCAGTTGTCCTCTCTTCCTTTATCTTATATATCGTTGTGGTTTTCTTTTTTTATTCTTTGTATTCCACGGGAGTGTCGGAACGTTTGGGGAAAGTGCATGCTCTAAGTGCCTGTGTTCAACGCATGTGTCATGCATAATTACTCTGCTTGCTCCACCCAGACCGTAATCTAGAGTCTTTGCCCCAACTTCCACTCGATTTATGAATTCTGATCAAAGTAATTTTTAAATAGCCTATCTTGAAACATTAACATGTTTCTTTATATGCCTTTTTATTTCGGTAGCATGACCAGATGTCCTGGTTTGACTGGGACAGTCCCGATTTTGAGTTGTGTCCCCCAGTCCCGACAAAGGTCCGTCAGGATGCTGAAACGTCCCGGTTTCCACCAAGCACTAATGAACTGTCCCGGTTACAATGATCATATATAGTGAGATGTCACTAAAGCTTCTAGCAATTCAGCATCAACATGCATGTGTGCGCAGTCAACCTTACAATGGATCTATTTGTACAGTGTTGCAATATAGAGGCCGCGTTATAATGGGTTTTTTTCCGCTTGCGGCTGTCAACTACTGTGTGACCATGCCGAATAGATGAGCACTGGGTGGAGATTTTCTTGCACTTCAAGATCTTGTGCCAATGTGCACGGCTGGTAATCAAAGTGTTTTAGCAGACAGACATCAGTTGCACAGTCTCCCAAATAAAAAGGCATGTAAAGAAACATGTTAATGTTTCATGATAGGCTATTTAAAATTACTTTGATCAGAATTTGTAAATCGAGTGGAAGTTGGGGCAAAGACTCTAGATTATATACTGTCTGGTTGGAGCGAGCAGAGTAACTATGCATGGCATGCATGCTGAACACAGGCACTTGGAGTGTGCACTTTCCCAATGTTTCGACACGCCAATGGAATACAAAGAATAAAAAAAAACCACCAACAGAAAACTACAACGATATATTTGATAAGATAAAGGAAGGGAGGACAACTGGAAAATAATGCGGAGAAAAATTACTACTGAGTGATAAGTCCTAGTGAATGCTTGATAAGTAGACAATAAATTGGGTGTATTTTCCGGCGCGCACTGCACGTGCACTATGACTCAAAATAATATACCGGCAAAAAAAACAAGTTACTTTTTCACCCCTGGCTACTGAATGTCATATAAGTACATAACAGCATGATGCAGAGCGATTTGGTCCATGTTGTCACCTCGGAGGCTGGTCAAAAACTGATGGTCGGCCACCGCTGAGCTTTTTTATACGGTCGCAGTGGGTCGCACACAAATCCAGGTGACTGACAAATTTGCGCGTAGCTCAGACGAGAATCTGTCTAGAAAAGATTGAGAGCTGAGCATACAGAGTGAGGCTAGAGCGTTTATATCACAGGCTAAATCATATTGGTCGAGGGTATGTTGCAACTCGCATATAGCTAGATAGGCCACGATTGAGCCTTGATTGGCCGAGGTCGTGCACTTGCGAGGATAGATCGCCGAGAGATTGCATATTGGTCGATTAGAACGACCCTTGGTCTTGTTAAGATCGCATCAGATTGAGTTGATAGACGCAAGTAGAGCGTATAGGACGCAGGTAGAGCGTACACATCGAAGGTCGAACGAGATAACATTGAACATGGAGCGTACACAGAAAATAACGGGTTTAGGTCGCACGGATTTCGCATGCGACTATGGGGGAAAACACAGCTGCGATCATAGTCGCGTGTGATTTTATTTAATTTTTTTCCCCCAGATTGTACTCGGTGAAATGGGGCCTTTAGGTTGAATTAAAAGGGGTGAAGGGAAAATGGTTTGACCATAGATATACCATAATAACTAGACAGGGCACAATTAGACGTCATATTGGTTAGTTGATTCTTGTCATAGATATCCCTTTTTGTGTATTAAGTTTTTGATCATATCAATGGAAAGAGCTCTTTGCAATGATGGAAAATAATTGACCGAGAATTTGTGATCACTCAAAGCTTAAATTTTTTTTATTGCTGTTGTTGAAATGTACCATCACTCTCATTTTATCCCCCCCAGGCTTCGTGTACCGTATGAAAACCAGTGCACTCAAAGGCCAAAATGCTGTTAGTCACCCAAAATGTTTTGAACTTTTAATTCTTATCTCTTGATTTCCAGCTTTTTTTTTTTTTATAGTAGCTGCAGTTAATCGTGACTCGTTTATGCTCCTTCCAAGGAATTTTGTCCACTTGCTTATATCATCCCATGTATCCTATCTATTATGGGATGTCTATGGGTTTGACATATTAATATGGAGGACATGGACATTGAGCACATCACACAGGGAACCTCCCCCCCCCCCCCTCCCCCCGCCTTTAAAATGCTGGCACTGCATTTAAATAAGATGGTGTAGTGAATGGAACCAATTTATAAGCCAGCTTTCACCTTCTGAAAAAAATCATACTAAAGTTTCTTTGCTCACCAAACCTTCCATCATCTGAGGTGCTTGTTTATTGCTATGCAAAGTCTACCTTGTCCTCGGTTTATACAAATAAATTTGTATTGTATCATAACTGAATTATTAGTTTTATTTTTCTTAAATGTATGGGTTATGTTGCATTGTTTATTTTTCGTAGCCTTTAATTGATAATATAAAATCATAGGATTTCACAAAATGTTCTTGTTGGTATTTGTAGTTCCTGACTTTGTGTGTCTTAAATAAGATTAGACAGCATGTCTATAAATCGCTGTGGAGAAATGGGGTTTGCTAAATAATGCAAATGTAATAAAAAATAAGCAATTTACTCAGTATATTCCAAACATAATTGCAGTAATCCATGCAAATTATATAATTTGAAGTTAATCTAAGCTTGCATTAGTTAACTTCTTGTACACTAATTTTGATTTAGCTCAAATGCCTCTTCTTCCACATGCAGAATACAAATGTTTTTCTGAAATTGTTGGATTTCTTGTGCTCCTGTGATAGGCTCTGGATAATGTGGTTACAGAAGATGATAAATACATTGCACAGCAATTCAGTGGATATAGTGTATATACAGCTTTTCTGGAGACTGACATTTTCTGACATCTTTTACTGCACTTTTTATTCAACACAAAAGCAGTAATTCGGACTAGATACTGACCCAAGCATAAACGTTAACTCGGCTTATTTCACTTTAATGAACACAACAAATGGACAATTGTAGTCATTCTCATTTGTGCTAATGAGCTCTCTCTCAAAGAAAGGGGTTTTATGACAAAGGCCCCTCCCTCCCAACAGTCAATCTCCTTTTCTCACAGGTGGGACTGTTGTTGCTGAACAAAGTTGTGGAGTCCAACCCTGAGCCCTTCAAGCCCCACTACAAGCAACTGCTGCATCTGTTTGGTGTTGTGCTCCAGGATGTAACCAACACCACAGCCTTGTACTACTGCATCCTCACTCTCACTGCCATCACAGTTTACACTGGCACAGAGGAGATGGTTAGTTATGCCACAAAGCAAATGCATTTTTACTGGCTTGAACAAAACTGTTTAACAAAACGAGGTGTATGCTGGTTGGTTATACTAAGGATAATGGTATTACTTTTGTCATGTGCAGACATGTACAGAAAAAGACAAGCTTTAAAGTGCATATTCTGGACCAATTTCTTTTTTTTTTTTTATATATATGTAGGTATGTCCCTTTACATATTTATTATCCAGAAGGGTAGTTTCTCTCTCATTGTCTGGTCTTTTGGGAAACAATAAGTACTAATTCCATCAAGATTGGTGTTGGTACACCCTCCTACGATACATCTGTTAATTTTAATAATTATGTGATTGAAGAAATTTGCAGAAAACCACCAGGTCATTTTCTCATAAACAAACTAGCGCTGACGTAGGATTCAGAGGGAGACATCCCGCACATGACCGTCACAAAAATCAGTATTTGCTGGGAAATCCAAATGCCAAGTTTTTTCAGAGGTGGACGAATTCGCCTCAAATGGCTTGATTTCAGCTGAATTTTTCTGGTATTGCACAAGGTAAAAAAAAAATGCACAAAATGCAAAATGTGACAGATATTTGACAAGTTTAATATAAAATAGAATTACATTGATCTTTCTCCTGAATTTACCTGTGATATGCACTTTAAGATATAAGACAAGCCTTCGAATTTGAGTGTGTTTTATAGAGTTGTCACAGGACCATTTTCCTTTTGTTTTCTGTTTTTCAGAACTTGATGCGTTCACTAATCCCGAAGCTGTTAACTGCTCTAAAGCATCTCATTCAGACTGACCAGGTATGAATATTTTAGTGTATTCATTACCCTACTACTTCAACTTAAAGCATGTGCTAACACTTTGTTCACCACTCACTTGGTTGCTGTTTGTTCAACCTATTTAGCATTCCTCGACCTGTTAATGTTGCTGGACTTCTTGTTCTCTTGTGTCTTTTGCATTGTTTGTTGCCTTTTTTTGGCAGGATCAGGCCAGCGAGGCAATGGAGGTGTTTGATGAGTTGATGGAGAGTGAGGTCTCTATTGTAGTCCCACACATTACTGAAATCGTTCGCTTCTGTTTGGAGGTGGGTTTTAAGAATCTCCATTTTGCACACATTTGTCTTTTAAATTTTTGCTGCTGAAGGAATATTTATACAACTTTTTCTTTATGTACAGAGTAATGGTCTGACATAACACCATGTATAAGAAGTAAAGTAGAGTGGTACAATGGCACAGTTAGTTACAGTTGGACTACTGTTTATGTAATGCTTCACATGTTCTACCAACAGTTTTGAGCTTCCTACACGTTTCTATTTTGTTACACACACCGCACCTGATTCCACCCCACTATACCCTACCAAAACATGCCCGGAGTTGCATGGTTGACCAATTTGCCCCAAGGTGTGAATGTCCGATACTTTGCAATACTGTCCTCCTATCCAGGGTGTATATTTCTGCCTTGTTTCCAGTGTTCAGATAATAGGCTTTGGATCCATTGGTGATACTGATTAACATGAAGCAAAAATTAATAAATGAATGTGTTCTCAGTACTAAAGATCATTTTGGCTTTATATGACTTTTTTTTTTTCTTTAAGGTGAGTGCAGATGTTTCTCTCAGCAATTCTCTGCGTGTCAAGGCCCTCTCTTGTATTGCCCTCCTCATCAGACTCAAGAGCAAGGTACCTTACATACTCAATTATTGCATATAGAGACTAATGTCAGAAACTTGTACAACCCCTGGGAAAAATATGGAATCACTACTCTTGGAGGATTCAGCTTCTTTGAAACAAAAAACAAGTCACACAAATGAGACACAACCTATTTTTTTTAACAGCTGAACATTCTGGCTTTGTGAAACATACCTCAAAGAGATTTAAATTTAAATTGTTGTAATTGCATGTTTTTTCCCTGATCAAATAGAGGAACTTATTATGGAGTCACTCAATGACGAGGAAAAAATTATGGCATTATCAACCCTCCAAAAAAATTCACAATTGTTGCACCTCCTCTGACTTTTTTACGACCACTTTAATTCTGAGGCATGGACTTTTACTAATGAAAACCAATATTATGCAAACAGGTTCCAACTTTTTCGTACAGCGGTCGACCGATCAGCTTTGCAAGATTGAGTCTTGTCATGGACGACCCCCCCCCCCCCCCCACACACACACACACAATTTCCACTATAACTTTTTTTCAATCAGATTGAGATCCAGACTGTTTGTTGGCCAGGTCATTGAGTTTGTTTGCATTTCCTGAAGAAAAGCTTTAACACTCTTTTGCTCTGTAGCAGGATGCATCATCATCTGGAAAAATGACAATCACCAAATTATTTTCTATTTGATGGAATGAGAAGTGTCTAAAATGTCAGTGTCAACCTGTGCATTTACTGCAGAGGTAATGGCTGCCTTCTTAACCTGGTCCTTTACCTGACATCAAACCCCATATCATCAATCTTTGCAGAAATTTGCTTGGTTTCTTCAGGTAGTTATCTTTGTTTTATTGGAACGGCACCAGACAAAAGATCCAGCATCATCTACTTGGCCAATGCAGATTCATGAGTCATCACTGAACATCACTTTCATCCCGCCATCCATAGTCCACAACTGCTTCTCTTCAGCCCACTGTAACCTTGTTTTCATTTGGCTTTTCTGTATGTAAATCCCATTTCCTTCAGCCAATTTCTTACAGTTTGGTCACAAATGATCAAGTTGATTCCTGTTTCTACCCATTTTGTTTTGCATTTGTTTTTTGTATTGTCTATTTTCAAGGCATTGCTTTCAGTTGTCTGTCCTGATGCTTTGTCATGTCTTCTGTGATCTACCCATGTGTTCCTTTTTGCAACCTTCCCATTTTGTTTTTACTTGCTCCAAATTTTAGATACAGCTGACTGGGAGCAACCAACATCTTTTACCAGACTCTGTGTTGAATTACCTTCTTGAAGGAGTTGTATCCCTTCCATTGTTTGAACGGACAGCTCTCTCGTTGGGGCCATGCTTCCTTTCAGTTAACCAGGTGCAACAGTTTGTTTAGGTCTCCAAGCAGTGTCTCTTAACTGCAGACTAATTTGCATATTTAGACTTGTGCAGGTATTTGTTTTAGAAATGCAAATTCCTCATCATTGAGCATTTTTCCATAATTTTGTTCCTCTACTTGATCAGGAAAAAAATACAAGATTAATTACGTTATTTTTACTTGAGGTATGTTTTATAACGCCAGAATGTTCAGCTGTTAAACAAAAATAATTTTGTCATATCTGCGAATTGATTTTTTGCAACAAAGTAAGAAAGCTAAATCTACATCCTTCAAGAATGGTGACTTTCATATTTTTTTTTTGCCAGGGGGAGCACTCTATGCAAATTGTGTTTAGGAAGGCATAACTGTTTCCTCTTCTTCAAGGCTGTGTTAAAGCATAAGCTTTTGGCACCAATCTTGCAAGTGGTGTTTCCTATTTTGAGTGCAACACCTCCACCCGGAGAGGAGGACCCAGAGGATGAGGAGAATGTGGAAGGTGATGGTGATAGTGAGAGTCCCAAACACTTTGCTGCTCAGGTAACCCTTATGCCTTTTGACACTGATATTTGCTGCCTTTCAGCCTTTTTTTCTTTTGTTATACAGCAACTACATGCAGTTACACTGTTTAAAGAAAAACACTCAACATTTTTATAGTGCTTAGACTTGTACTCAGCCACCCCTACCAGTCTCAACATTGACCTTTCAACCCCTTTCGAGAGGGGGTGAGAAAGAAGGAAATGTATTTATTTAATATTTACAACATTTTTTTGTATAGGAATAGACTGAAATACGTTTTTTAAAAAATGGACGCACTTTTATTATTTTTTAATTAAATTCACTTAACCCGCCAAGGATGGAAGAAGAGAAACTTTTTAATAGGTGTTTGTCTCAAATTTGCAGGTGATTGACACAATGGCTCTTCACATGCCACCTGAAAAACTTTTCAACCAACTGGTAAGAACATCAGTATGTTCTTAGGACATGATTAGCCCATCATTAACATTAAATTTATTATTAATAATAATTATTAAATCACCAGTGATTTCAAATGCACGGGTGAAATCTTTGAGTAATCAGAAGGGGTGTGTGTGTGTGTGTGTGTGTGTGTGTGTGTGTGTGTGAGAGAGAGATCCTGTTACCAACCCCGACGTTGATTATTTTCCAAAACCAGCATGTTCTGAAGTGTTTATATTCCCCCTATAGCAGAGCAGTTTGCTAATGGTTGCATATTTTCACTCATAATTAAACAATGTGCAGTGTCAGTTTTAACCACTGATGGTTACATTTAATGTTGAACATCCTTCATTTGCAGTTGCTGCTCTGTCACCAGTCTCTCCCTCTTTTTAAAATTCACTCTCAAAGTTAAAACCTCACTTTATCATGTTAGTAAGAAACCTGAAAATGCAAAGGCTTTCTTGAAGCAGCCCTGATTGCAGAAACCTCTGTATAAAATGTCATAAATCACTGACATTCTACCAGTATTAAATACGCATTTCCTTATAGAAAAACTTGTATACAACCCCTATTCCAAAGGAAGTTGGGACAAAGTACAAATTGTAAACAAAAATGGAATACAATAATTTACAAATCTCAAAAACTGATATTGTATTCACAGTAGAACATAGACAACATATCAAACGTCGAAAGTGAGACATTTTAAAATTTAATGCCAAATATTGGCTCATTTGAAATTTCATGACAGCAACACATCTCAAAGTTGGGACAGGGGCAATAAGAGGCTGG
>JAODXR010000024.1:13363080-13373290 GCA_028877395.1 Cathorops festae
AATATTAGCCAACATTAGCACAATTTGATATGATTTAATAATGTCTTTGTGACCTTAATGAACACCAGTTGTTGTCGATATCAAGTCGGATTATGTACATGCCACACAAACTTAGAAAACGGTCATATTCATATGTTGTCATTTTTACACACTGAATACAAACTGTTGTTAACTGATTCATTTTACTAGCTAATCTAACGTTCCATTCTTCAAGGACGGTTTGCTAGCTAGCAGCCGGTCACTGCACTGCAACCGCACTTGCCAATTGATATGGTAGCCGAACCTGCTCGATGTTTTCACGACCATGCCCCCAGAGCGAATATTCATGAGCGAATTTTGCGTGGTGTTTCGCCCAGTGGAAACCTACAGTAACCGTTTGTGTACCGCGCACGGAGCGTGATTTTTCTTCAGTCAGAAATATTGGTAGGGACACGTCCATACCCAATTCTACGCCTATGGTCTGTACAACAGAGCAACGTGTTGTCTTTCCCCCATTCAGTGGATACCCTGGCTGGATAACAGTTGCATGCTGGGAGGCCCCACCTCTGACAGAGCCATGTGAAATGACAGAAAACGGCGCCGTGTTTTATTCAGTCCGTGGGTCAAGCTAATACTCTGGCGACTTCCCTATGTAGATGTACAGTGCTTAAATGGCAAAATTGTGGTAAATTTTTTTTATTTTCACTTACTAGACAATAAGTCGGTATATTGAATATCGCAACTGGCCTAGTATTAAATAAAAATTTCACACTGTATGGGGTATATTTTGACCCTAACAAAGAGCATAGAAAAATTGGCTATGTTTAACTCTGAACGCAAAATCTTTTATGAGGAAAGAAAAGTCAGTAACGGAATTGCGTCAGAAAAAACTGAACCTTCATTTCTTAAAGTTCAAACCAAGATTTCTCTGAAGCGACATTGCTGTAATTAGGGTGATTTGATTTTTAAACATGGTTTTCAGTACATTTGTGCCTTGAATTCCATATTTTAGCAATATCGCTGAGCTGACAAGTTAAGGCAATCTTAATTTCATAATTTTGGCCTCTCTGCTGAAGAATTGCCCTTTTTTAGATATAATTGTATTCTTACTTCATTAAAAAAAAACTGACTAATCTTTTAAACGAATTTCCCAGTACATGAAACGTGAAGCAGTACATGTTTTTTTTTTTTTTTATTCGGGGGGGTTGTTTCCCCTATTTTATTTTTTTTTGCTTCCTTTCTCTCCTCTGCTTTCAAGAACTTCTACAGGAATTTCTGTAAATTTCAAAGGAGTCAGCAGCACTGGTGTGACCGAGAGAGAGGGAGAGCTCCAGCCACTGCTCCCAGGCCCTGTTCCAGTACTGTTTTTATTTAATGGGCCACTTTACTTCTCTCTTTGCCCTTGTTTAAAAGCCTGTGGTCATCCTCAAGGTAGTCACATTGTATTAGAGCACAACTTCCCCAGAAGTTTTGTAATTATATTTTTTTTATTTATTTTAAGGCACAAAGAATGAATATTTCAAAACCATGACATATTTGGTTATTTATTTGGGAAACAGTCACTGACCACAGTACTGAAAAAGAGAACATAGCTATAGAGTGGCTAAAAAGGTTGTGCTCATGACTCTGAGAACTGGGAAGTTTCCACACTCCATTGGAACGGCCCTTTTTAATTCATAATTTCAACTCTGTTTCTCAAGAACTTTGGCTTCTCCATGTTGGAATTCCGTTAAAGGTGTGGTATGTAGGATTTAGCGGGCTCTATTAGCAGAAGTGGAATATAGTATTCATAAGTGTTCATGCGTGTATAATTTATCTGTAACTATAAATTGTGGTTTTATAAGCATAGAATGAGTCCTTTTATATCTACATAGAGCATGGGTCCACTTCCACAGAGCCGCTGTGTTGCACCACTATAGTAACCCAGAACGGACAAACCTCCCAAGAACGCCTGCCATATTTCACGTTTTTGCAAGCAGTAGTGTGAAATCCAGAAGGAAACACTGGAAGGAAGAAGAAGAAAGAAGAGGATTGTTGATGCTGGCCAACAAGTTTGAGAACCTAAATTTTGAAAACTACAGCATCAGTTTTATTATTTAACACAAGAAGAAAACGCAAGGGAGTGTGAAGGTAAGTACAGTATTGGAAGTACTGTACATTCTGGGCACCTAACAGCTACTGTACGTTTGCTTGGAAAGGAAAGGGTTCAGTTGGTTGAATCCTACATAGTGGACCTTTTAAGTCATGTCAGCATTCATATTGGAGAGGGTGTAAGTTCTTTATTTAAAAATGGAAAGAATATGGTGGAAGTGTGACTCCGTCTCGAGGAGACTGTCTGCGAAAGACCAGGTAATAAAGAGATTAGTCAGAGAAGTAACCAAGAAGAAAAGGATAATGCATCACCTGAGGCTCCCACCACGCTTCACTGAGGGGATAGTTTTCAGGGTGATGAGCAGTTCTGGGTTTCTATTATAGGTGTTTTATTAATTAATTTAATTAATTAAGGTGTGCATGCTTTAAGATTATATTTAAAACTGTATGGCTGTGCCAGAATTCAACATAAAACCACGCATGCAAGGCATTCTCAGTCAAAAGGGATTAATGATCCAAAAGTGGAGTCTGGTCCATTAACACAATAACTTATTGCCATGTTTGTGTACAGCAAACAAGCAAGTTATTAAAACCAAGAAGTACACTCAAAAGAAGTGGATACAGAAACAACTCAATGGGATAGATCCTTACACGCTAACAAAGAAGGATTTTTCCTATGAGTTGGAAAATTATCCATCTGCTGAGTTCTCCAACATCTCAAGCTATCTCGTGCTGCAGGCGTCGTTGTACATGGACAAACAGATAAAAACCCAGAAGAGCATGGAGGTAAACAACTGTTTATATTTGGCTGGGTTAAAGATCTGGGGATCAGGAAACTACAAGATAGACAGCGGTAGATGGATCTAAGTGCAGGGAGAGTATTTATTAGCAAGCATGATATTTACAAAAGCAAAACAGAAAGCAGAATCATCAAGCAGAGTATTTAAACAATGCTATAAACATGGCTACAAACAAATGTGACAGTGATGATGATGCTTCGCAAAGTCTCTGTGAAAACAGCTTCGGTATCTGTGTGTGCTGATTCCGCATCTGTGTGCCAGACTCAAGTGTGCAAAGGCGTGAAATACTTGTAATGAGTCACCTACTGTGTGACTACAACTTTTAGCTCACATGCATATCGCCACCAAAATGCCTCATTTTCATCGATAACCCATTGCAAAGCATCGCGAGCTGTAGCGTGACCATAGCTTAATGAGGTGGATGTGATGTCAGATGCAACCCAGCAAAGCATTTGCACGAAGAAGGTGCATTGCTCACATGAAAAATGCTTTACGCTTGCATCGTTTTAGGTTGTTTGGATTGATCAAACCATGAAACTGAAAAGTTTCTTCGGGGTTCCCTGTGAACTAATTAAAAAAAAAAGTCAACGAACCCAGGATTTCACAAAAAGATGTCAATAAAGGTGGCTTTTGAACCTCTCACTGAAATCAAGGGGAGCCGAGTCAAAGCATGCTCAAGTTTGCAGTGATGACTTCATGAAAGGTTTGTAGATCCCTCTCAGCTATGTTGTTAGTGTTTTCCAAGTACTTTTCTTGCTATGTGTCGTTATTTTACGGTACTTTTTTTTAGTTATGAAGCGCTAAAATCCCGAGCTGTTTCTTCGTTTATTCCTCACTCCTCATAAAGTCCATATGCATGAAGGTCGCTACAAAACTCTTACCCAGCCATACAGTTACAATGTGCCGTGATCACTTCCCCATCTTGTTTAACTAAGCTCCAGTTATTTAAAGGGTTTTCTGATGATCTTTATGAATGATTTATCTGAGAGATAAGAGCGAACACAAGTGAAAATCAAGCGAACTGTTGTTTGTTTACACGTTAACTTGCAGTGCTTCATTGTAAAGATACAAAGGAAAAGCTTGAAAAAACCCACATACTTACACGGGCAAAAACAATACAGAATTCACTTGGCAGCGACTTGATACCGAGGTCCTTTACCCAGCCACATACAAAAAAGTTGTAAGCCTCTATACTCTTCTGTGCTTTCACTGGTTTTGCGGTGTAGAAGGATGTCTGCAACACCAGATAGTTCAAGATGTCGGGGAACTTGACTGAAGGGTAGTTTTCGAGATCGTATGATAAATCCTTCTTTTCCAGACTGTAGGAGTCTATTCCATTGCACATAGCAATCTTCTGAATATATCTAAAGTGAGCAGTGACTTCTAGATTACGAGCATACTCTGATAAGTTATCACTAGTTGTTTGCACTATGGCAGCTGTTTAGACCACCAGCTATTTCACTTCTGGTAAAACTGCTAAATCATGTGACTGAAACCCAGCAATTGCTGGGTTTCAGTCACATGAAAAAAAAAAGTAAAAAATTAACTACAACTTGAAAAAAAATTCACTGCCCAGTAGATGGCGCTTCACGGGCCCAGTGGTTGAGAAATAGACTTTAATTGACAAATTGACTTTAATTGAATCCTGAAACAGTGGTTCTACAGCAATGGAAGGATTCAATTAAAGTCAATTTATTTGTGTCATGCTTTTAACAAAAGACATAGTGGCAGCACGGTGGTGCAGTGGTTAGCACTGTTGTCTCACAGCAAGAAGGTTCCAGGTTCTAACCTCACAACCAATGGAGGCCTTTGTGTGTGGAGTTTGTATGTTGGGTGTTCCGATTATCCTCACCTTCCAAAGACATGCAATTAGGTTAACTGGCTACTCTAAATGAGTTGGTTGGGAATTGCTCTATGTCCTTGATGTCCACCCTGGGTAGCTCTCCTGAGCTAGCTAACAAATCTGTAACAAAACATTCAACTATGGCTGACATACAAGAAGAAGAATAGACAGTCACAAAGCAGCATGACACAAAAATGTAGATTTTAAACATATAAATTAATACATTAATTTATATATATTAGGTTATATATATGACTGTTCTTTTCCTGCCTAATATATTAATTTAGATATATTAGGCAGGACGAGAACAGTCAGTTTTTAAAGTTGATGTGTTGGATGCAGGAAAAGTGGGCAAGCATAAGGATCTGAGAGACTTTTTGTGAGCAACATCACAAGGCCAAATTGTGATGGCGAGATGACTGGGTCTGAACATCTCCAAAATCACATCTTGTGGGGGTGTTTCCAGTATCCAGTGGTTAGTACCTACCAAAATGGTCCAAAGAAGGACAACTGGTGAACCAACAACAGGGTCATGGGTGTTGGAGGCTCACTGATTCACATGGGACACAAAGGCTAGCCCCTATGGTCCAATCCCACAGAACAACTACTATAACAGAAACTGCTGAAAAAGTTAATAATAAGAGAAAGAACTGGACTGTTGCTAAGTGGCCTTGATAAAACACAGTGGACCAATAACAGCAGATGACATAGCACCCCAGATCATCACAGACTGTGAAAACTTCACACTGGACTTCAAACACCTTGGATTCTGTGCCTCTCCACTCTTCCTCCAGATGCTAGGACCTTGATTTCCAAACGAAATGCAAATTTTTCATCTGAAAAGAGGATTTTAGACCATTGAGCAACAGTCCAGTTCTTTCTTTCAGTAGCCCAGGTCAGATGCTTCTGACATTGTCTATGGTTCAGGAGTGGCTTAATATTAGGAACACAACAGTTGTAGCCCCTTTCCTGAAGATGTATGTGCATGATGGCTCGTGATGCACTGATACAAGGCTCAGTCAAGTTCTTGAATTCACTTTTCTGACAATTCTCTCTAGGCTGTGGTCATCCCTTATTGCTTGTGAACCTTTTTCAGCCAGCCTTTTCATCAATGACCTTCTGTGCAGCACGGTGATGTAAATGGTTAGCATGGTCGCTTCACAGCAAGAAGGTTCTGGGATCAAGCCCAGCGGCTGGCAGGGGTCTTTCTGTGTGGAGTTTGCATGTTCTCCTCATGTTTGCGTGAGTTTCCTCCGGGTGTTCCGGTTTCCCCCACAGTTCAAAGGCATGCAGTTAGGTTAACATGGGATGGCCTTGGGCTGAGGTGCCCTTGAGCGAGGTGCCTAACTCCCAACTGCTCCCCAGGCACTGTTAGCATGGCTGCCCACTGCTCTGGGTGTGTGTGTGTGTGTGTGTGTGCTCATTGCTCATGTTCACTGCTTCAGATGGGTTAAATGCAGAGAGGAATTTCAGAAGTGTGTGATGAATAAAATTGTGCTTTCTTTTTTTCTTTTCTGTGGCTTACCCTCCTTGTGGAGTTGTCGATAATCACCTTCTGGACAAGTGTCAAGTCAGCAGTCTTCCCCATTATTGTGATTGCATGTACTGGACTAGACTGAGAGCTATACAGTATTTATACTGCTTTTCTCAAATTTGAAATGAATTCTAATATCTTGAGAGCCTGGATTTTTGATTTTCATGAGCTATAAGCCATAATGATCAAAATTAAAACAAGAAAGCCTTGACATATTTTACTTTACATGTAATGAATATAGAATACATGAAAGTTTACATTTTTGAATTAAATTACAAAAAAATGAACGATATTCCAGTATTTTGAGATGCACCAGGAGGAGTACAAATTTGTTCTGAGATGGTTCTGTTGTAGTTCAGAACTGCTTGCATTCTCAGCTCCATGCCTAGTGTTCCATATGACATGGTGTTCAAAGTGACCAATCAAAGGAGCAGAGGCATCAGCCACTGTTCCGTCTCCAAAGTCTCAGCATTCAACTTGAGTAAGTGTTGAGAAATTGTGAGTGCATAAGGAGGGTCTCGAGAGTGCTTGTCACGTCCCCATGCTCCCTAGCCCACGTTTGTGCAAATGGCTTAGACATGCACCCTTGCAATGTTTGTTTTCTGCTCACAGATACTGCTCTGCACACTTGTATGCTGTACACCCATAGGCACGGCTTTTGAGATTTATTTAATGAACATTTGTGGCATGTGTGCGTGTGTGTGTGGGGGGGGGGGGGGCATAATTGAGTATCAGCTGTGGGCAGCGAGAAGTCAGGTAGAACCAGCAAGTAACATGATGAGTTTCACCTGTGTTTTAATACTGGCAAGTTACTAATGTGTGCCTTTTGTGTTCTCTCAGGAGAGAAACCAGTAACCAGAGAGAGTGAGTGAATGGACCAACCCGGCACTGTGTGTGTCCAGTTTAAGTAACTGAAAAAGGGAAAGTAAGCAGTGAAAAAAAAACCTACTGTGTTGTCACAAGCCTGTGTCCCAGTCCCTCATTTCCCATAAGCCTCAAAAGTGTTACACTAGGGCTAAAACCCAGGACTTGAGGAGAAAAAACCATCATGGAGTCCACACCAGTCATCAAGATTCTCCAGACCCTTGTCAGTGTACACCAAGCCCAACATCAGGCCACCCTTAGGGAAGATTAGGAGCAGCATTTTCCAGGCTCTGCTCCAGGCCCAGGCAGGTGATTTGGAGTCTAGTCCAGCCAGTGGGCACTCCATTTGCCACACCTGTGGATGCTGTGGCCCAGGCCCATGTCATCTTGACCACAATTGCTCTGCAGGACAACCCCAAGGTCTTCATGAAACTGTTTGAGCATGGCACTGAAGCATGCTTGTGGCCAACCTCGCAGTGGGCAGTCCATTTTTTGCTGCTCCTGTTGGGAGCATCTTGAATTTGCAGATCAAAACCCCCCAGCCTCCAACCTGCTGGAATATCCAGACCTGAAGTGGACCATACTGCAGCAGGTCAGCTGCACCCCAGAACAACACTGGCAGCACTTTTGTGTGTTGGCCTTCAGTGAGGTCAGCCGCCTGTTTGCTTTCACCCAACAGCTCTGAGATGCCTGCCACCAGTGGCTGCTGATGGAAGAGTGTAACACCAATGACATTATCAACTGAGTGATACTGGAGCAGTTCGTAGATCAGTTGCTGGCACTAGCAGCAGCCTGAGTCCAGTGCCACTGCTTGGTGTTGCTGAAGGTGGTCCAGCCAACGGAGGATCATTTCCAGGAGGAAGCACCCCCACCCCTTCTCTCTCTCCACCCCCCTTCTATTTCCCTCCACCCCCCTTCTATGTACCTCCACCCCTTCCCTTCCTTGTTCATGCACTGTGGAAACGGGCCAATTCTCCTGAAGCCAGTTCACTGAACCTGTTTCCCCCCCAACCCCCTTGTGCCTCCATGCCAATATTGCCACTAATCTCCTTCCTCTCTCTCTGCACAGGTGGTACCATTCTTGTTGTGATGGGAAAGCTGGGCCTTTCCAGGATGAGCGTCTCTTTAAGATGGCAGGGAGTCTGATCCACATTACTCCTCCAATCAAGCAGGAATGTACAGAGTGACAGGAAGTATTCAAGGGGAACACATCAGGTCTTGGTGGACTCAGGCTGTAATCAGACCACAGTTCATCAAAGCCTGATTTAAATGTGGGGCATTGAGGAATGCACAATTGATGGTGGTGTGTGCACATGGTCAGCAGATACTTGTGAACATACAGTTCACAAGTATCTGCTGGTGGCTGTCACTGTCCAATTCAGGGGCAAAAAACCATATGTGGTGGGTAGTCCTTGGCTCATCCTAGGGACAAACTGACCAGAGTTTAAAATGGCAACAAAGCACCTTTTTTGTGGATGAGTCATGCTGTGGGTTAACTGGTGACTCTAAATTGACCATAGGTGTGAAATATCACTCTCTGATAAAGATTGGACACCCAGGAAAACTGTGACGCTGACGAGCTCGTCAATCTGGTGTCTACGTGTCAGCCCTGTGATGAACTGGTGACTTGTCCATGGTATACCCTGTCTTTCACCCGTAGACAGCTGGGATAGGCTCCAGCTTGCCTGTGACCCTGTAGAACAGGATAAAGTGGCTAGAGATAATGAGATGAGATCATCCACATCATTGTCTCTTAAAACTTTCACCATTGTCATTTGTACAGCATGTGTCAGTGCTCTTCTCTGTTTTGATGATGACATGAAGGTGCATCATCCCAAATTGATCAAATTGTGACATTCATCGTTTGAGGAAAACACACCTAGCAAGCAAAGTTTTAGGCATTTTTAGGCAGACTTATTCCATTTCCCTCTGCATGCATTAAACTGACCCCTTATCCAACCTCATTTTTTGGATTTTGCAAAAAGCCTGAACAAGATCAAACATTACATAAAACATTCCCATGTTGTTTTGGTGACCAACTTGCAAAATCAGGAGAAAACTGCTCTTACATGCTGCCACTGGTCTCTGATCAGTGGACGGTAGCGCAGGAAGTACTTAAGAGGGAAGGACTCAATATCCGGCCATGTGGATGGGCTGCTCCAGGTCACCAAAAGCCTGCGTGCGTTGTTGCGAATGGGTTTGGCCACCACCTTCTCTGGAGGATCTGGTTTCACTGTGGATCAACAAGGACATTATCAAAGCTTGAGTCTACAGTGATCGTAGCACTAGGGACAGCACTGCTTTGAAAAGCAAAAAAACCCTACCACTGGGGATTGTTGCAAACAAACAGCATAAATAACTCCTCTATTATAAAAAGGAGAAATATGCACAAGACAATGGCGTCTATGTGTCCTTTTTCCTACTGAGCGGAAAATCTGTTTGACATAATGCGTACATCTTTGAGGGCATCCGCATTGCAAGACGTCTCGAGAAAGTCTTTAGGCCAGAAACATCTCTGAATGCATGCAGTTCTTTCTGGGCCACCCCATTGAGCAGAGGTTTATGAGAAATGGGCAGAGCACAACAGCGTGGTCATTCTCTTCCTCCATCCCTGTGGTGGTTGAGGTTCACAGTGTTTGCTTTGCGGTTTAGCTTCACACACACAGAAACACATGAGGACAAAGAGATGCCCTGAACCGTGGGGGTAAGCTCCGTCCAAAACCTCCTCCCTCTCCTGTGTCTTAACTATTCATGGTACACACAGTTGGCTTAGATTTATATGCAGAGTCCTGACCTGGCATGGCTGAAACACTCTTTTTACAACTCAGAAACACTGTGTGGATATTGTTGAGACCAATTCTGGGACAAACACACGACTAGCCTTCTTTCAGCCTCTCTCAGGCTTTTATGGAAGGAGGGCAGGCGCTACTGCCTCGTACACAAAAAACGAACAAATGCATGAGTGACCTAACAGGACAAACATCAAGCAGCATGACTATGTACCAGAACATAAAGACAACAAATCAAAGCGTTCTTTTGTTCCCTCTTTCGTTGTTTTTTTTTTTGCCGATTTTTCAAAGGGATCACGGAATTTTATTT
>JAODXR010000024.1:14023470-14034893 GCA_028877395.1 Cathorops festae
GTAGTCAGCTGGGATAGGCTCCAGCTTGCCTGCGACCCTGTAGAACAGGATAAAGCGGCTCGAGATAATGAGATGAATGAGGTGTATTTTTTGTGGATGTATTCATATAATATGAAGAACATTCCCCAGTGGTGCAAAGATATATGAAGTTTATCTTCTTGTGTTGAAAATATTATCACTCGTTCACTTCGCTCACTCATGAATATATTCACCACTTGAAGATAAAGTTCATATCTTCACACAGCCATGTAATATCTTCTATATAGGTACAAGTGTATGTATGTCTCAAACTTAAAAAACATCCATTACAGATATGTTACAGTACTACATATTCACAAAACAGATGTGATGGGAGTGTATATAAGGGCTGAAAGATTCTTGCTAGAATGTGCTCTAACACAACGTGTTGGAAATATTTGGGTCTCATAAGTAAGAGTGCTGCAGGTATCAATATGAGTGATGTGCTAGCGGACAGGTTTTAAGCAAACAGAAGGGTCCAAATTTCGTGATGTACTCATCTTCATTTCCCAATATCTCAAGATTTGCCTTTATCTCCGAACCTACATGGTCTCTTAATGATTCAATTAGTATAGTCATGTTATCATCACTCCGACGGCTCCTCATTTACTTCATAAATACAGTACGTACATACTAAAAATGGAGAGGAATGTGATATGTATATGCAGTATTTGTACTGTAAACAAGAAGACAGAGTCATCTATATTCCCCACCCTATATGCCAACTATATACCAAGTTTCAAGATATTATTTGTCACATTTTTCAAGTTCTGTTGCAAGAAACCAAACCTACCTCTTTACACTGACATAAGCCCACCAGATCTTTGGTCCAGGTGAGCTAAACATTTAAATTTCTCACATTTCATCATCTCAAAAGGCACATATAGATTACTTAATCAACACATATATGAACTTTCAAGACCATACCACTCATAGTTTTCAAGTTGTGCTCCAGACATAAAACCTACCCCTAAGACTAAACTGAGAGACTAAGTCTGAAATTGTTTCCCTGGATACATGAACATTTTAAATTTCTCAAGCTTCTTAGGATGAAAAGGCACATTTATATCACCTTGTTAACATGTATACCAAGTTTCAAATCCATATCATAAATGTGACCCTCCAGCACCAAATCAGTCGTAATTCGCAAGGCCGTATTTTTAGATACAGCCATGTATACATTTGCATGTGTAAAAATATCGATTTTCAGATTTCAGTGTAAAACGCTAGAAAAATGTATATATTTCACTCTCAGACTTAAGATTTCACGAAATTCCTACCTCAAGTACATTAAAAAATTGTTTTAGTGAGAGGGTGTAGGATATTCCATGACAAAATCTCCAAGAAAACTCCTAAAAACCCTTGAAAACAACAGTCCACTTCGCTAAAATCACCGGGGATTCCCCCATTATGTTTGGTATCAAAATTTAGCTTGGGATTCCCCCAATCCATTCATGAGAACTAGAAACACGTCATACCGACGACAAACCAATGCGAACGCCGATTCTATAACCCGTTCGGCGTAAACAATCTTCTCTTTTTCTTGGCAACCAGCTGAAAGCCGGCCTCTGATTGGTCAAATTCACCTCCGCGAAGAACTGCGCAAGCGCAGAACAATCTGCGCCACTACTTCCGTTTTTCAGCATGGAGGTTGAAATTGCAAACCTGCTCAATTTAAATGCCTCAGATACCTCAAATTTGTGGGATTTACTGGCCGAATATGTCTCAGACGATTGGGAAGACGATAAAGAAATTGTCCGTTCTGATTCTGATGGAGAGGATATCGATTTTGATGATGAATTTGACCCAACAGAGACCACTTTCGATTCGGTTATGAAAAGTGGTGCTGCTAAAGAATTCATGACGAATGATATGGACGGCATCGACCAAGTTGAATGGGAAAAGACATCCAAAGTTAGGTAGGTTGGTTTTAGAAATTTACCAGGCGCATGTCAGATCAATTTTGACAGTTCTTACATGATGTTTACAGCAAGAAAGTACTCCAATGCCCTATGTGTAAACATGGTAAACACAGCTGGATTCCTGTGCTAACTGCATGCTATACAGGTCATGTACACTAAAATGTGAACCATGTGAATCGGTCCACAGGTAATGCCAAAATTTTGACAGATATCTTGAAGAATTGGGCTACAGTCCATGCCAAATTTCAACCAATATCTTTCGGAATTGAGCTACCGGTCATGCCAAAATTTCAACCGCTGTCCTTGTATGGTCATCAAAATCAATCGTATGGGCTACATCTTATGTATCTATTTCTCTGTACTTTCAGCTGCACATGCAAGTATTATGATGGTAATCCGTGCTATCGCCAGTTCCCGCCAGAAGAAATGATGAGACGAAGAAATGACATGAGAGAACTAACCCCTAGTAAGTTGGAATTTCAAGTCATAGATATAAAACAAGTGAGAAGTTGTTTCAAGTAGATTTTTATTAAAAGCTGTACACATGTAGAATAGTTATGCTCAGTTACCAGGCTTACATGAATAATTTACATGAAGAATCTTTTTTTTCAGGAAACAAGATGCTTCTCCAGCAGACTATGATCTACATGTATTCTATTCCAATAACAGTATTGTGTATTTTTTCAGGAGACCAGATGCTGGTTCTACTAGGAAATATTTCCTGCACCATCGACATGTCGGAAATGACAGCCAAAACAAAGAGAGAGGAACAGAAAGTTCGTGAGCGCCAAAGGACGTTTTATTGGCTCGAAAGCAAACAAGTGTGCTGGGAAACATTCAAGTTCTTGCATGCCGAGTGAGTAATTATCATGATTATAAACTAAGAATGCAGATCCAGGACACAGAGTTATTTACATGTATGATAAAAGAAAAACTGTGGGTTCTATCCACATGGCCTTTTTGCCATGTCTCTTTCATTTAGTAACTTGCTGTGGAATTTTCTGACGCATACTGTACTCTTGTTTAATCAAACAGTGACCCAATATTTTTCTTTTTTACAGCATCAGCCAAGACCGATTAACGGGGCTCCTGAAGCATTATAAAGAAAATGGCCTGCAGCCAAAGGAGAAGGGAAATGTTGCCAGGAAAGCCAATACCAGATCATTTACATATGATGATGTTCAACGGACAGTTCAGTTTCTCACCAACTACGCCAGCGAAAATGCCCTCGTTTTACCCGGCCGAGTACCGGGCTTTAAGAAGGATGACATCTCCCTGCTGCCATCCTCGCACACCAAGGTGTTCGTGTATTCTCGCTACAAGGAATTCCTTGAAAAAACAGGTAAATATCAGGAGTGGAAAATCGGCTTTGGTAGTCTATTATACATTAAGTAATACTTTTAACAGAACTGACAGGGCTAGAATTTAATGATAGGATTTACATGCACATTAGTGGGGAGTGGCTATCACTGCCATTTATTTGTATTCCAGAGTGTTTTTAGTGTTGATTTCTTTCAGGATGGAGTCATGTTTTCTGTAAGAGTCCAGTATACATTGGTTTTACAATTTCAGGAGCACCTGGGTCGCACCTTGTGCACATGCAGTGTACAACAATGCATTATAAACTTTGTGTGACTGATTTTCGATGGTTATTTTTTTCAGATCACAGAGTCATGGGATCCAGCAGTTTCTTTGACTTTTGGAAGAAGTTGTGCCCCTTTATTGTGACCGCCAGGCCAATGACCGACCTGTGTTGGACGTGTCAACGCAACAACACGCTAATATTCAGGAGTGCCAACTTGAATGATGACAGCAAATCGGAACGGATCAAGCAGCAGGAGGCTCATCTGTTTCTTGTACAAAGGGAACGGTCCCTTTATAACTCCATGGTGGATGATGCAAAGAAACTTTGTGCAGAACATGAAATTTTCGAGCTCAGTGCTAACGCTCCCTGTTCACGTGATCTGAAAATGCATTACAGCTTTGATTATGCCCAGCAAGTTCACTTGCCGAGTAATCCTTTACAACCGGGTCCAATCTATTTCCTTGTCCCAAGGAAATATGGGATCTTTGGAGTCTGTTGTGAGGGCATTCCTCGACATGTGAACTTCCTGATTGATGAAGCCCATCTCATCAGTAAAGGGTCAAATGCGGTGGTGTCCTATCTTGATTTTTTCTTCAGCAATTATGGCATTGGAGAAACTGATGTTGATCTCCATTGCGATAACTGCTCGGGACAAAACAAGAATCGCTTTGTGCTATGGTATTGTGCATGGAGAGTGGCCACTGGCCTTCATAGGTCAATCAACCTGCACTTTCTCATAGCAGGACACACCAAATTTGCCCCTGACTGGTGTTTTGGGCTTCTCAAGAAGGCATTCAAGCGCCATGTGGTGCCGGCTCAAAGTGTGCTCGAGGATGTTGTGAATGGGAGCTCTTCTGTAAATTGCGCCCAAGTCGTCGGCCGTGAGGATGGGACCACCCTTGTGCCCGTGAAGGACTGGCAGGCATTCTCCAGGGACTCAAACAAACCAGTACCTGGAATAAAGAAATATCAGCATTTCAGGTTTGTATAAACTATTAATGCACCAGTAATTTATTTACCACAGGTCTAGGAAGGTTTATAAACTTGGAATTTTCAACCTGTCAATGAGTGATGTACAATCCAGAAGAAAAAAATATGTTCCTTGATCAGAAAGTATTCAGTTTACATCCTCAAAATCTGAGAAATTACCATCATTTGAATACAAAATAGAATGTAATCGGTGAAAGGTTGATTTCTGCATGAAACTGCTGCAATTTGATTAATTATTGTTGGGGGGAGGTGCACTTACCCCTACTTGTTTTGTTAGATGTGTACATCTTGTTGTCCACTGAGTATTTAGTGTGTTCATCAAATTTATCTTTCCAGGTTTGATGCCGCCCACCCTGGCACAGTCTTTGTCAAGAAGGACTCTGAGAGCGAGGAAATCCCATTCCAGGTGCTACTGCCAAATGCAGCGTTCCCACGTGGTGAGCCAGAGGTCATCCCGCCACCTGGACTTCCTCTCCAGAGACAGCAGTACTTGTTCAAGTCTATTCGTGAATTTGTGGAGGAACCCTACAAGGACACTGTATGCCCTAGGCCAGAGATCCTGCCTCTAGCAGATTCTGACGATGAAGGAACGGGAGAAAATGTCAACAACAATGACAATATTGTGAATAATCAAGATCTGGGTGTGGGACGAGGTCGTGGTGGAGCGCGAGGGCGTGGCCGTGGACGTGGGGTTGGTCGTGGGCGTGGCCAGGGAGTCCAGTATAGACTGCAGAAACATTTTAAGGAATTATGAGACTCTGGTTTCACACTTTTGTGATTTATTCAATTTTAAGGAACCATTTGACACTGACGGCCAAGCCAGAAACTGAGCTCTGTAAAAAAAAAAAAGATAAATAAAAAAGTTGCTCCAGAGTATGTTCCAGTTGGAGTATGGTCATGAAACTTTGTGTAAATATAGGTTTAACTGTGCTGAATATGTGTACAAAATTTCATGTTGATAGCTTTTATACAAATATATGTTGCTAAGAAGTCAATTTGCAGAATTTCAACGCCTTTTTTCTCGATTTTTGACTTTTCTAAGTACCCAAAATTTCAAAACTTCTTTCGCCCATTTCTCAGCCAAATTTTATCCAATGACAACAAGCTATATATCATTGGAAAGCTTATTTAATGCTCTTTCCAATGAGCCCAAAATCTCAATTTTCAAAAATTGACCCATATGACTGGTTTGGTGCTGGAGCATAACACATATGCTACCAATCTCGATTGGTTGAACGTTTTGAATAATCTTAAACATTTTGAAAATTGCATTAGCCTTAATTTGAATTAAACAATTAAGCATGAAACATTATTAGTAACACACTCAAATGGTAGCTGTGTCCATTTAAAATAACACTACAATAAAACTCTTGGGATTGTAGTCACCGGCGGCACAGTGGTGTAGTGGCTAGCATGGTCGCCTCACAGAAAGAATGTTCTGGGTTCGAAACCAGTGGCCAACGAGGGCCTTTCTGTGTGGAGTTTGCATGTTCTCCCCATGTCTGCGTGTGTTTCCTCTGGGTGCTCCGGTTTCCCCCACAGTCCAAAGACATGCTATTAGGTTAATATGGGGCAGCCTTGGGCTGAGGTGCCCTTGATTGAGGAACCTAACTCCCAACTGCTCCCCGGGTGCTGTTAGCATGGCTGTCCACTGCTCTGGGTATGTGTGTGTTCACTGCTTCAGATGGATTAAATGCAGAGAGGAAATTTCCCAAGTGTGTGATGAATAAAGTTGTGCTTTCTTTTCTTTCTTAGTCAACAATCAACCTTAATATAAATGCATGTTTAAAGCAAACATTTCCCTGCTTATAATCCAATTAAAATCAAACAGGATACAAGAATACTTAGTTGTTTTTTTTTCCAAAACATTTCTCCAAGATGTGATAGATGCGACACAAAGGAAGCATGGTCTGCTCATATTTTGCTCTCTACCATAAGCTGCAGGACTTCCTGGTGGATATTTCTTAGGTGCTCTTAAATGTGTTAATTTTAAACTCTTCCTGATGGGTGATTTGGGAATATTTGGGGTATTATCTTTTCTGCTTATAATCAATATACAGGATTAATAGATGTGTGTGCAAAACTCCCATTTGTAAACTATATTTACAAAAATGGGAAAATAATTAAATTCTGTATGCTCGTGACCCTGACGAGGATGGCAGCATAGTTGGAAGCTTCTGACAATTTCGCACATAATCTACCCTAAACTTTATTTTAAACTGACAAATGACTCGGACCTGACTATGTCAAACCCTTATCGGTAAAAGAGTGTGAAATTTTCGGAAGAGCACGCAATTGCAAGAACCACAAGGACATTGTTGGGGAAACCCAACAGCAAAGAAGGCAATATGGCGAACATAGCAGAGGTGCTAGCTGAGCTCAAGGCCCTTCGTTCTGAATTCGGATCTAAACTTGATGGAATAGATGGCCATTTGAGTGAAATGGCGAACTCTATCACAGCACTAGAGAGCAATCTCTCAGATATAAAACGAGACGTCTCCACCAATGAAAAACACATTGATGAAGCTGAGACCTGCATATCGGCAACGAAAGACAAGCTAGAATGAATCGATTCAACATTAGCAGAGGCTACAAAAAGAATTGCACAACTTGAAGTGAAAACTGAGGACTTGGAGAACCATGGAAGGCGTAAAAACATCAGGCTGTTTGGTCTTAAAGAAGGCGCTGAGGGTGCTTGCCCTCTCCTGAACTTTGTGCATGATATGTTACCTGTGTGGCTTGAATTGGATCCCAGTCAATACTTCGTTCTGGAAAGGGTGCATCGTACTCTGGCTCCAGCAAAGCCGAATCACAACAGAGCCGTCATCATCCATTTTCTTAAATTTCAGGACAGAGTTTGTTCTCCGTTCAGCAAAGAATTGCATAATCACACATGACAAATTGAAGCTCTCCTTCACCCAGGACCTCTCAGCTGAAACCATTCGACAGAGGCGTGAGTTTGATGGTGTAAAACAGCTGTTCCTGAACATGGGTACTTTTCACGGATTCCACCATCACCCATGCAAGCTTAGAGTACTCCATGATGGCAAGATTCGTCTCTTCTCCTCGCCACGAGAGGCCGAAGATTTCCACCGTAGCATCAATGCAGAGTGATGTCAGGTTTGGGTTACCTCATAAATTAGGGTGAGTTTGTTTACTTTTATACACAAAATCCCAATAAGCCAAACAGAAGATAAGCTGCACACAGAACTCTGCTAAAACGGACATTTAGAGATCGACTGGGTGGGCAGTAAAGTTATGATACTGAGTGAGCTCTGCCGAATCTTTTATTTTTTTCCTTTATACTAGGCTATTGTCACCATTTGATATGTTTCAATTACTGATTAGTATTCAAGGTAATGTTCTTATTTTTCCCCCTCTCTTTATTTTCTACAAAAAATGTTTTGACAATTGCTCACCTGATTATTGGCAAGCTTATGGGAAATAGTTTCTCTTTTTCAAGAAACACCATTGTTCTGAACTTTTTACTGTGCGTTGTTCATGGGCATTTACAGTCTGTTAGACAACATCAGGGTTTTACTTAAAGCGGGATTGCCTTGTCATTTGGGGACTAGGCTCCTGGGTTGTGGGTTGGGGAGAGCTGAGATTGCTTTTTGTCCTGTTTCTTTTCGGTTAATTTTTAAAAAAAAATCTTTCTTTACAATTATTGTATGTGTTGTTCCTTTTTCTTTAAGTGCATCATATGGCACAACATTATTTACTTTGGATATGGCCAATTCACTTAATTTGATAACTTTTAATGTCAGAGGTCTAGGTCACCCAATTAAATGCAAGAGTTCTTACATTTTTGAAAAAAGAAAAAGCAGACATGGTGTTCCTACAAGAAACTCATCTGTTAAATGAAGAACACAAAAAACTAAAGAGAGATTGGGTTGGACAGGTTTATTTTTCAAGCTTTACAAGTAATAGAAGGGGAACAGCAATACTGATTCATAAAAATCTACCCTTTATAATCAAAGAACAGTACTATGATCATGAAGGCAGATATGTATTGATTTGTGGATTGCTGTATGGTCAAGAACTCCTGTTGCACAACATCTACGCACCAAATGAGGATTGCCCCAAATTCATGTCCGATATGATCATTTTATTTACTCAAAATCACAAAGACCTTGGAATAGTGGCTGGTGACTTTAATTGTAGTATGGACAGTAAATTGGATAAATCATCACTATTAATATCAAATCCCCAGGCTTCTAAATCTTTATGACTGGCGTGTAGTGATTCAGGCCTTGTTGATGTCTGGAGAGAATTCAACCCAACAACAAAAAATTATTCCTTTTACTCAGCCAGACATAGAACATATTCTAGATTAGATTTTTTTCTTTTACCCCTAGATCTACTGTCCTTGGTTCCCTCCTGTATTATGGGCCCAATTCTTATATCTTATCATTCTCCAGTTTACCTTAGACTCTCTCTAGGTCATCAGACACAAAAATCCAAGTACTGGAGATTTAATTCCTCACTTCTTCACAACCCTGAAGCCTGTCTTAACATCAGGCAATGGACAGAACAATATAGACTGGAAAACTCAACCTCCCCAGTTACTTCTGCAGTAATGTGGGATGCAGCTAAATCCGTGATTAGGGAACATCTGATTTCATATACAACTGTAAGGAAAAAAAAAAAAAGCTGTCAATGTGCCACTCAACTTCAGAAAGAGCTTGCTAGCTTAGAACAATCCCACAAGCTAGCACCCACAGAAGAAAATTTGAAGAAGCTTAACGCTGCTAGAACTAATCTCAACCTTGTTCAAACAGAGCATGCATATTTTATATATATTTCATAAAGGCAGAAACAATTTAACTTTTGCTCATTGTATTACACTACAAGCCTGTTTCGAGGCTTATGCCATTATTACAGCTTCCCGGAAGGGTTAAGCACTCTTTTGACAATTAGGAAATTTTCGCATCCATCCATCCATCCATCCATCCATGTGTTTTTCACAAGACAATGCAAAAAAAAAGCCTAGCAGACTCTTAGCATATCAGATATCAGCTCAAAAAAGAGCGAGATGACCGTACAATAAAAAATATATATGCCAGACAACAGGACAGTTGAGATATGACTTGCAGTCCATAAAGACTTCATTCCTTGAATTTTATACAAAACTGTATACATCCAAAAATCCCTCAGAATCAAACATTTTCAGGGAAGTTCTCTCTGTCCACGTTGTTTGAGGATAAGGCATATTTAAAATCATCCTTTTACTCCAGAGGAGGTGTTGCAAGTTATTTTGTCTTTGCCTTTAGGAAAATCTCCAGGATTAGATGGATACCTGGTTGAATTTTATAAGGCATTTTGGCCTGACATTGAGCTTCTCTTTATGCCCATGGTTCTGGACTTCTTTAAGAAGGGGATCAACCCTGAAATCAATGAAAACAGCTGCAATTTCACTGATACACAAAAAAGACAAAGACAGTGCAGAATGTTCTTCATATTGCCCAATTTCTTTACTTCCAGTTGATTTTAAAATCAGATCAAAACTGATCTCACACAGACTGGAGAACCTGTTACCCAGGCTGATTAATCCTGATCAGTCTGGTTTAGATAAGGCACGATATGTATCAGGAGATTGCTAGATATTATTGACTACTCTGCCCTGTCTGGACGCCAGGCACTCTTAATTTCACTGGATGCCGAGAAGGCATTTGACAGGGTTGAGTGGTCATACTTATTTACTGTCCTGGAGGAATTTAATTTTGACAAATCATTTATTGAATGGATTAAGAGCCTGTACAGGAACCCCCAAGCTCAAGTATGTGTGAACAGCTCTCATTCTGAAAAATTGTCTATTTAGAGGATGTCGACAGGGCTGTCCTTTGTCTCCCTTCTTATTTAACCTGGCTATTGAACCCCTGGCAGAGGCTATTAGAGTGAGTAAAGATATTTTTGGAATTGACATAGGGGAAAAAAAGAGAATAGGATTTCTTTATATGCTGACGATGTTATCCTGTACTTGTCTAGCCCAGAGAAATCAGTCGCAACAGTATTGCACCTGATTAACAAATTTGGAAGGATATCTGGTTACAAAATCAACTTGTCAAAATCTAATGGCTGCCTATTGAATTGACTGATTTCTAATGAACTGAAGAAAATTTCTCCTTTTACCTGGACACAAGGTGGATTTTAATACTTGGGAGTGAATGTCTCTCCTGACCTTAAAGACTTCAGTTAAACAACACTCCACTACTTGACAAGGTCAAGGAGAAATTGGAATATTGGAATTTGCTTCCCATCTCATTTCTTGGATTAATTAATGTTATTAAAATGAATGTATTACCATGATTCAATTATTTTTTTCCAGTCCCTGCCTTGTTATTTGAACAAACCATTCTTTCACTCGATTAACAAAATGATTAGCTCCTTTATATGGAAGAATTCCACTCCCAGGATTTCTTTAAAAACACTAACCAAATCTAGAGAAAAGGGCAGACTGGGTCTCCCAGATTTTAAATTGTACTATTGGGCTGCCCAGATGAAGAGCCTGATTAGTTGGATACAGAATGGGAAAACTGCCCATTGGACAGACATTGAAGAACTCTGTTCTCCCAGTTCAACTACTACTCTACCATTTATTAATAGTGTGAAAACTATAAAGCCCATATCAAGAACCTATGTAATACATAATATTCCTCAGGCCTGGCAAGACATTAGGATGTTCTGTGGATCTCTTAGCTCCCCTATCCTTTAATCCAGATCTCCCACCTTTGATTGGGAAATCATTCTTTATGTGAACATGGTATGGACCTTGTGCACCAACGTCATAGGTCAGAGGTCAAGTCTGCCTATCTGCCATATTGGATATCAAGCTGCAGCTCACTTCACACAGGGAAATGTGGAGATTGATTAAAATTTTCAGTCAGAATGGCTTGTTGTGTGGCAGT
>JAODXR010000024.1:14566341-14577783 GCA_028877395.1 Cathorops festae
CCTGGCGACTTGTCCAGGGTGTACCCCGCCTTTCGCCCGTAGTCAGCTGGGATAAGCTCCAGCTTGCCTGCGACCCTTTAGAACAGGATAAAGCGGCTAGAGATAATGAGATGAGATGAAGTTAAACTCAAATTCCTTTAGCCTTACAGTTGATGAATATATTCTCGAAGGTGTCATGACTACAGTTGAATGTAGACAAATGTGAAATATTAACTTTACATGATTATTCCCTGCAACCATTTTACAATAAGGATTAAGAAAGATAGTTTAATTACTTAAGTACTTTATCTATATCTGCAAAGATGATTAACTCAATCAACAGTGTCAACTTTAATTTCCTATGGAGAAACAAATGTCATTACATTAGGAAAAATGACATGGTTAAAAATTGAGAGGGGGTGTTAAAGCGATTGACTTTAATATTATGAATGGGGTTCTAAAATTAAAAATGGTTACAAACATTTATTAGGAATATACATTCTTTTTGGTTTATTATCCCAAATGGAATTTTTCAGAAAATGAGGGGAATAGACTTCTTTCTTTTATGTGATTTTGACAGTAACTCAGTACTAGTTAAACTTTTTACTTTTAATCAAGTGTTACTCTATTGGAAGCTAATCTATAAACATAACATAACTTCACTCCACATAATACACCAATTTGGAACAGCAGATACATTTTACTTGGCAGAAAATATTTGTATTTTGAAGAATTGGGGTTGAAAGGGATTTGGGCAACTGCTCATTTCTTGGATGACAATGGAAATGTATGACAACATGGATAATTTTGTCAGAAATTTAAATTCAAATGCACAGTTAAACTGTATAATAATATTATAAAAGCCATACCACTTTCTCTGAAGCCAATGGTCAAAGAAGACATTGTTTATTCAAAGGTCTCTTTGCAACTAAGACAGATTTGCATTGAGGGTGTTGATTTCTGTGACTATAAATGTTCCAACAAGGCTGTCAGGTACACGCTGATGCAGTAACGTCATCCCAATCCAATCAGAAGATTTCATATCTTCAAAGGATTTGAAGTTGAAGAGGTAAAAAAAAAAATGCCATTTCCTCTTCCCCCTAAAATTAGAGAAGTACATTTTTAAATCTTAAACAAAATCTATCCAACAAATGAATTCCTAAGATTAAGATTCGATTTTGATGTAAATAATTGTGTATTCTGTGAGAAAGAAATTGAGGATCTGGAACATGTATTTTTCAATTGCGACTTAGTACAGCCTTTTTGGAACGATATGCAGAGCTGGCTGCGGTCCAAAAACATTGATTTGTCACCTCTGACTGTAAACATGGTCAAATTTGGTGTTTATTGATAATAGAAATCTAGATTTTGTTGTTAATGTTTTATTAATACTTGGACAATTCTTTATACATAAATGCAGGTATTTTAAAACAAAACCCTGTCTGATTAGGTGGAGGAATGAGCTTAAGGGCCTCAGTAGGTCGTTAAAACTGATTAATGACTCAAAAAAAAGCCCTTAAATTGTTTTCATTACTTGATACCTTTAAGTTAATATGATAAATCCCTTTATATTTTGTTTATTCTTTTTTACTTTATTTTATTATTTATATTTCCGTCAACCAAAAGAAGGAACTGCATGTGACTTTGAAGTGTCTTGTTTGTACACGTTTTGGAGGGGGGGAAAAAAACCTATAGCAAACTTACGGGACTTTTAAAATGAAAATGGCCGTAGGAGCACTTTCGGCTCTTGTTATTGTGCGTTGTTGTTTGGACTTTAATATACATTTAGCTAGCCGAACAAAAAAAATACAGGTAAAATTATGCACAATAAAAAAAAACTAAAAAATGTCGCGAGACTTTTAAAATTAAAATAGCCGCAGGAGTACTTTTGGCTCCTGTGTATAATATTCTAAAGAATTTATCGAGACTTTTAAAAGGAAAATGGCTCCTGAAGCACTTCCGGCCCATGTACAGTCCCGTCGATATGAGTTACGTGTTTCCGCCTGACCCCTCTTTTCACCGCGGCTTCGCACCCCAACAACATGCCTGTAAGTGCGAAATGAAACCATCGCATCAGTATAAAGTTTACAATTATTTGCTGCAAGGTGTCTATGGTTCATTCGGTAAACGTAGCTCTGTTTATCTCCGATATTAATACTGTCCTAGATGTGATGGAGGAAATGAGGTTTAATTTGAAGTTAACAGTCGGGAGTTGATGAGCGACAACATGGCCGCGTTCATGTCAGGAGAGCTGCGGCGCGTGGCCGAGAAATTAACACCGGATGATTTGCACGCATCCTGGGTGGTCTGTGCAGGTGCGCGTTTGTTGAGCTAAACCTGAAAAATGTTTACTGCACTGTTCAGACTGTCTACAAGAGAAGCATGAAGCTGAGTCACGTCCTAAACCGAGTCTAGCTTTGTGTTAGTGGACTTGGGGAAGATGATTAGCTGGTTAGCGCTTAGTTATTAGAATAAGAATCAGAATTTGTCATTGTACCAACGAAAGTAAAAGCTAACCACATAAAAATAGAACAAGACCACGTCGGAATGAGCAAAAAAAAAAACCCACACAAGACTACATAAAATAGAACAGTACCCAAAACATACAACACACAACAAACATCTACAAAAAAAAACCAAAGTGCATATTGCATTTGTTGTTACTGCACTATTGAGGTAGATAACTAATGATGGGCAATAAATAATATGGAAGAGTCAACAAGGAGTGGGGTTAGTGCGTGCTAGCATTCAGCAGGGTTATGGTTCTAGGGCTAAAACTGTTCTTGAGTCTGTTAGTCCTGGACCTGATGCACCTGTAGCGCCTTCCAAAGGGCAGCAGGTCAAACAAATGATGGCTCAAGTGAAAGCTGCCTTTAACAATATTTCTTGCTCTGGTGAGGTGGTGAGAGTTGTAGATGTCGTCCAAGGTTGGGAGAGGGTGGGCAACGATTTTCCGCGCTGTCTTAACCACTCTCTGCAGCCTCTTCCTGTCTGCTTCAGTGCAGCTGGCATATCATGCACAGATGCAGTATGTCAGCAGGCTCTCAATGCAGGATCTGTAGGTCTCCAGCAGCTTAATATCCAGGTTGTTCTTTCTTGAGCACCCTCAGGAAGTGTAGTCATTGCTGGGCCTTCTTGATAACTGCTGTGGTGTTTGCAGACCAGGAGAGGTCTGCGAAGATGAGGGTGCCGAGATACCTGAAGATGTTGACCCTCTACACAGTCGCCGTTGATGTAGAGGGGGGTGAGGTCAGCCCTCTTCTTCCTGAAGTTGACAATGATTTTAGTTTTTGAGGTGTTCAGTAACAGATTATTTGTTGAGCACCACTCCGTCAACTTCAGGACCTCGTTCCTGTAGTTCACCTCATCACCTCTTGAAATCAGCCCAACCATGGTGGTGGTGTTGGCAAATTTAATGATGGTGTTTTCAGGGTAGGCAGGGGTGCAACTGTGTGTAAAGAGAATAGAGTAGGGGGCTCAACATGGAGAGCTGGTGCTGAGTGTGTGGGAGCCTCCTACAAAAATGAAGGCCGAGTTTCACTGTCTGGGGGAGATTTGTCAAAAGTCCTTTATCCAGGAACAGGTGAATGAGGGAAGGCCTAAGTCCAACAGCTTGACAACTAGTATGTCTGGGATGATGGTGTTAAAAAGCTGAGCTATAGTCTATGAAGAGCATTCTCACAAAGCTCCCCTGCTGCTCCAGGTGGCATAAGGCAGTGTATAGAGCTGTGGGTATAGCGTTTTCAGTAGATCTGTTTGCATGATGGGTATATTGATGTAGGTCAAAGCTGGGAGGGAGACTTTTTTTGATATGATGTTGAACCAGCCTCTCAAAGCACTTTGCGATGACAGGTGCGTGAGTGACTGGGCAATAGTCCTTTAGGCTGTCTATGGTAGGTTTCTTTGGAACAGGGATGATTGTGGCAGGGAGAGGTTGAAGATGGAAGTGAAAATTATTGAGAGCTGGTCAGCACATGCCTTGAGCACCTTCCCCAGCACTCCGTCTGGACCAGCAGCTTTCCTAGCATTCACTGCCCTGAGCACCCGCCCTCACATCATGCTTCTCGACAGTTGGGGGGGGGGGGAGCTAAGGGCTGGTGCAGGCAGCGGTGGAGTGGCTCTGTTGTATCTCAAAGCGTGCAAAAAAGCAGTTCAGCTCCTCTGCTAGCGATACATCTGAGCCTCTGGGTGTCACTGCACGGCCTCTGTAGTTGGTAATGCTCTGTATGCCCTGCCATGGATTGTTGTCTAAGAGATGTTTCTCCATCTTCCTCTTATCTGCCTAAGCATCCCTTATTCCTCTTTTCAGATCAGCTCGGGCTTCACTATACAGAGCTCTGCCACCTGAACTGAATGCTAAGTACCGGGCCCCGAGGGGTGTGTGGTCATCCAGGGTTTCTCATTGGGGAAGACATGTATGCATTTCACCACAGTAATATTCTCAAGTCTTTATGGCTGGTGGTGATCTCCGTCTGAGGGTGGTGTATGCTGGGGCGAGCAGCAGGGAGAGGTGATCTGACTGGCCTAGGTGATGGAGGTGAATAGCTCTGTAAGCATGCTTGATGTTAGAATAAACATGATCCAAAATGTTCCTCCCTCTAGTCAGGCACTTCACATGCTGGTAAAAAGCTGGGAGTATTGATTTCAGTTCAACCTGATTGAAATCGCTGGCTATAATATAATATGCGCACCGTTGGGATGCTGCTGCTTGTTTATGGCATTTAGCAGGAGTGTGAGAGCTGTGGTAGCATTAACATCGGGTGGTATGTATCCAGCAGTCACAATAACTACTGTTGGCTCTCTCGGTAGAGAAAAAGGACGCCATTTGTCTGACTTGCTCTAAATCGGGAGAACAGTGGCTGTCTATTATGGTGCTGTTATTAGACCAGTAAACACAGAGCCCCCCTCCTCTGCTCTTACCCGAGTCCCGGTTCCCGTCACAGTGGTGGGTTGTGCGGTGTGCCAGCTGCACGGCAGCATCGGGGATTTGCGGGTGAAGCCAACTCTCTGTTATGATCAGGACACAGCAGTTATGGATGTAGCAGTTCTAATTCATCTGTTTTGTGGACCATGGATCTGGCGTTGGTAAGTAATATGCTGGGAAGAGGAGGCTTGTAAGGTTGTTTCCTCAGTTTAGCCAGGAGTCCGGCCCTGCAGCCTTGCTTCTGTTTTTTTTTTTTTTCCCTTCGTCGTCTGCTAGGACCAATAACAATCCACAGAGAGCCGGCATATCTCACTACCTCATCTGGTATATTGTGTGTGCAGTGAAAAACACTCAAGACCAGTAACTATTAGAGTTCACTCTCAGCAGAAGGCAGTAGATTTATAATTCTCAAGGTAAAATGACCAGGTGACTGGATTAATGACGTTTCAGATGTATTGTCGTAACTGCTCTGTCCATTTGTATGGATAGAATGCATGTTACCTGATGTTGGACCTAATCATCTTAATCTTTGCAGTGTTCACCAAAAACGTTACAGCACAGAGCTCTTGGTGAACTTGTAGACACTTTCCTCTCTTAGGTCAGTTCTTTGTGTGCAACCATGTGCCATAATAGTGTGACGTCTGCACCCACCACCATATTGGATGATATACAAATCCAAAATGCCGTCTCGTGCGAGCAATAACTGTGGTGCATCTCTGACTTTCTCGGAATATGATTCTCTGGAGTCCTCTGCCAAGTCAAGATTCAGAGAAAAAGTTGATATTTGTGGCTTTGACCTGTATATATTAAAGCCGTCCGATTATACAAAGGATTTGGCCTCATTACTAGTGATATCGTGAACTATTTTGTTCTACAAACCTTGTGGACAACCAGTGCACGAATGAAGGCTTAAGAGCCTTGATACTGACAGTTTCTTTGCGTCTGGCTGGGTAGACTTTTTCACCAAACAATTAAAAGATGACCGAGTGTTTGTTCATGCTCATGTAAACCATTCTCAGTGATCTTGAGAAACACCACTCAAGTTCAATTTAATCAGTAGAAAACATGGCTTTATTGTATCCCCCGTACGGCATAGGGGCATACTATGGATTTGCATCAGTTGTGTGTCTGCAGACACTCGCTTGTAAACGCTCTACAACTTGCAATTCTTGTTTGATTTCTTTCAAACTTTCACAGCACACTTATATGGGTTAGGGCTCAATGCCTATTGAAAACGGTGATGATCTCTTGAAATTCTCAACTCTGATGGGCATTTTTGTGCAAAAATGTTTTGTCCAGGTGGGGTTTTGTCCGTTTCCTTTCAAAATGATAGGCCGTACGGGGGATACACTTGCCGTTGCACAGCACAACGGTTAAGGCTAGTACACGCACAGCATCTCATTCAGGAGATCGGGAGAGATCCGCTCTGCTGCGCTGTCTCTCCCTCTGTCTGTCTGTCTCTCCTTATAAAGGGAGACCATGCTTGACCACGCCCCTGCTGCCACATACCCCCGCTGCCCGACTCAAGCCGGGCAGCTGTCCTGCAGGAGTCAGTGTGTCGAAGCAGCTGGGCAAATGGCCGGCCGATCTCCTCAAAGCGCAGAGTGCGGAAGCGCTGCCGGTGTTGCTCCAGTGTGCATCCCACTCGCTGGAGGACGGCACGGCGCAGATCGGCGTAATGCAGCCGACTGTCAGCGGGGAGTTGCAGCGCTGCCAGCTGCGCCTCGCCCGTTAGGAAGGGGAGGAGGCGCACCGCGTGCTGGTCCACCGGCCAGCCCGAGGTCTCTGCTACCTGCTCAAAGAGCGCAAGGAAGGCCTCGGGGTCATCGTGTGGGCCCATCTTTGTGAGGGTGAGAGGGGGAGGGCCCGTGGCGGTGCTGGCCCCCGCCGACACGAGGAGATGCCGGAATGCCTGTCTGTCCTCTTGCTGTGCCAACACCAGGGCCTCGAAGCGGCTTTCCTGCTCCTTCCGGAGGTCGACTAACGCCTGGTGCTGGCGCTGCTGGGCCGTGGCGAGGGTGTGGATCAGCTCTGTGAACGGGGAGGATTCCATGGAGCGGATCTTCTGTGTTCCGGTCCCAGGTTTCAGCACCACTGTAGTAACTCGGGTGTGGGTGGAAAAGTTTAAAGAAAAAAGTTTATTTTTACACTTCAGTGAAAACACTTCTCTCTGCTTTATATATACACACACAGCGCCCACACACACACACAGTGTCTGGTTCAGGAGCTCGGGAGAGATCCGCTCTGCTGCTCTCTCTCTCTCTCCTTTATAAACGGCGCAGTCACTGGGAAGACAAACACACATTAATCAACACCAGGTGTAGTGAATCTGCCACTTACTTTCCCTGACTCCGCCCTCCTGTCACAGACTGAAGCTTGACCACGCCCCCGCTGCCACAATTAAATAATTAATTTATCCTACATTTCTACTATGTGGAGGCACCAACCATCATAAATAGTTTATTTAAAAGTAACAAGAGAATTTCATTTGGAAATTAATACAGATTTACGGCAAAGCCAATCATTTAAAGGAACCCAGGGCCCCACCCATGGCACTATAACACCGCTTTAAAGCAGATTAGATAGATAGCTACCTGGGACGGGCGCTACACAATTTGGAGGCACTGCTGGTGTTTGTTTAAAATCAGTCACTGATATTCAAATTCAGACACTGGGATAAAGTAATTGAGTTGCTCAGATAAAGTAATACTGTGTAATCTATAGTACTGTAAGTTCTCCTTATTATAGGTGATGTTAAATGTTTTCCAAGTATTTGTTGGCTGACCTTTACACTTCTAAGTAAGCACGTTGCAACATAACTCACAAAATGGCAGTAAAAAGTAACTCTTTGCAGTTGGAGCTACATAACTGGTGCAGAGGAGAGGGAATAGCCCTTGAACATGCCCTTATGGTACATGGTGTCTCAGAAGATGAAGACATCTATAGTATTGAAGAGACTTTGGAATCCATTAAAGCAGTAGGCAGAGCTAGAGTCAGAGGCAAAACGTTTGAAGCCAATGACCAAACATTAAGAGTTTTGTGTGAATGCCATGAGGTTATAGATCATTCAAAAGTTCCCCCAGAAATTGTCCCACTAACAGGAGGCAATAATTGTAGAACAGTTGTGGCATAATTAGATGTTTCCGGGGCAGATAATTTCTCTGAGAAGTTGGAACAGTTTCTCCAAGTAGAAGGTAAGACAATGGAAGATATTCGGCAGATGTGCGCTAGTACAGCCTGGAACAGTCCAGAATCTATCATTCGTGCAGTTGGAAATGTACTGAACACAAAACAGATAGTAATAACTATCAACACTTGAGGACTTTTTCTGGTGTCAGCCCTATTCCACCCGGAGAAGTAGGTTTGGATAGCTGTCTTGAATAGGCAAAGTTCATGATAGATGAGTGTGAATGCTCAGAGAAAGAGAAATGACACAAAATAGTCGAAAGTCTTAAAGGTCCAGCTTTGGAGATCATTTCGGCAGTTTGTTTGTCAAATCCAGAGGCTAACCATATGGAATACATGGAGGCAATTGAAAGTACCTTTGGAACCACAGAGTCAGGAGAAGACTTTTACCTGTCTTTCAGATCGCTTTACTAAAAGTCTGGTGAGCTTTTATCAGAGTTCCTGATAAAAGCTCACCAGACTTGAAAGATCCCTCAACAAAGCAGTTAAAGGAGGTGGTCTACCTGTTAGTGCAGCAAACAAAGACTGGAACAGCTTATTAAAGGCACTACTGAGTCTAATCATGTTATTACAGCTTAACCTGAGAGATAGGAGGAACGACCCTCCTTCATTCCTAAGCTTGCTAAAAGAGATACGTGAGGAAGAAGACCATGAAACTGCTAAGCAAAGCTTAAGAAAACACATGTATAGACAACCTGTACACGCTGTGCAGATTGAGACAGAAAAAGAGCCAATGGATCTCAGAGCAGTGGTTCAATAATTAAAAGCACAGTTCACTGAACAAATGAACAAGTTTTCTTTGATAGCAAATAATAGTAATGCAAAGAAGTCCAAGGATAAAAACAAAGCAAAAAAGAAGTCAAACAGTGAAGTACAAGCACTAAGAAGAGAAATAGCAGCACTAAAAGAGCACATAAGTGTGATGACAGTTAAATCCAAAGCAAAGCCAAGGGACACAACAGACTTGTCAGAAGACATTCTGACTGTCAGAAGACATTGTTCTTATTGAAGCACCTGCTTCACAGCAACTTCCTTCTAGTGTGTTGTTACAACCAGGTGTCCTTCCTATCAATGATGTTGACATTAACAGTTTTACTGTGCTTCTGCATAACGAGTCACAAAAACCTCCCACTATCCAGGTTGGAACAGTCCTTGCAAAGTTGTATGCAGTGGATACAGTGGTATTACCACAAGCTTTTCGATCCCCAGCTGACACCCTGGATCCAGAGCTCTTTGATTTCAGAGACTCATCTATCCCCGAAGATTGGAAAAGGCATCTTTGCCAAAAATTAGCAGAGAGGCGGAATGTTTTCTCACTTGAGGAATGGGACGTTGGTTTAGCTACCAGAGTACATCATAAGATTTGCTTAAGTGACCCCACTCCTTTTCGAGAAAGGTCACATCGCTTAGCACCAGCTGACATTGACGATGTCAGAAGACATATACAGCAGCTTCTAGCTGCTGGCATCATAAAAGAGTCTCGTAGCCCTTATTCATCACCCATTGTGGTTGTGCGTAAAAAGAATGGAACTATCAGAATCTGCATTGACTATCACACTCAACAGTCGGACCATACCAGATCAATACACCATGCCTCATATCGATGACATACTTGATTGTCTCTCAGGAAGCAAGTGGTTCTTGGTACTTGATCTTCACAGTGGATATTATCAGATACCCATGGTGGAAGAGGACAAGGAGAAAACTGCATTCATTTGTCCCCTTGAATTTTACCAATTTGAAAGAATGCCCCAAGGCATTACCGGAGCCCCAGCCACATGTCAGTGGCTTATGGAGAAAGCCATAGGTGAAATGCATCTTCTCCAAGTATTAGTCTATCTGGATGACATTATTGTCTTTGGCAAAAACCTTGAAGAGCACGAGCAGCATCTCTTGAAAGTGCTCGATCGACTCCAAGAAGTTGGCCTTAAACTGTCCATTGACAAATGCCAATTCTGTCAGCCCAGAGTTAAGTATGTAGGCCACATTGTCTCCATGTCGGGCATCACCACTAACCCAGATAAAGTGGATGTGGTTAAAAACTGGAAAGAACCGACTGACCTCAAGTCTTTGAAGTCATTCCTAGGCTTCTGTGGTTATCACCGATTCATTGAGAACTATTCCAGCATTGTTCGTCTGCTCACTGAGCTCACAAAAGGCTATCCTCCAACTCAGAAAGGGAGGAAAGGACAAACCACAGATCCCACCAAAACCTACTTCAAAGCATCTGAACCCTTTGGAAAACGGTGGGATGATGCTTGTCAAGTTGCATTCAAAAAGATCATTGACTGTCCCATAAACGCCCCTGTGTTATTATGGGGGCATTTACGGACCCCACCAAGCCTTACATCCTTCATGTTGATGCCAGCATGAGTGGCTTAGGTGCAGTGTTGAACCAAGAGTATCCAGAGGGCCTTAGGCCCATAGCATTTGCTAGTCGCAAACTCAGAAATGAGAAACCCTGTCCATCAGCTGGAATTTTTAGCCCTGAGGTGGGCAGTGGTTGACAAATTCCATGATTATTTGTACGGAGCTAAATTTACTGTGAGGACAGATAACAACCCTTTAAACTATGTTCTCACATCAGCCTGCCTGAATGCCACTGGACACCGTTGGTTAGCTGCCTTAGCTACCTATGATTTCACCATCCAGTACCGTCCAGGCCGGCACAATGTAGATGCTGATTTGTTGTCCCAACAGCATAGCTCGGAAAACACAAAACTGGACAGAAATTCCACCTTCAGGAATCAAAGCCATTTGCAAACAAGCTTGTGTGGTAGACATGCCTAATACTTCCTTTAGGTTAGTACATCAGCTAGGAGTACCTCCAGCAGTTGTGCCTGAAGTTTATGCCTGCCCTGTTAGCCTAAGTACAAACAACTTGGCACAGCTAAGCATAAAAGAGCTTAAGACAGCTCAAGATCTGGACCCTGTCATTGGCCCAGTTAAAGCTGCCATTGAAGCTGGCAATGTACCAGTTTCATCCAAAACTGATCCCCTTGAAGTTGCATTGATTTGCAGAGAAAGTTCAAGGCTCAACATCCAGGATGGCTTACTCTACTGAGCAAAACAAAGTTCATCTGGACAAGGAATTAAGCAACTAGTTCTGCCTGCCCGGTACAGAACACTACTACTAATGTCTCTACATGATGAATGTGGACACTTAGGAGTGGACAGAACTACTTAAAAACAGATTCTATTGGCCACATATGTCCACTGAGGTTGAGCAATATATTAAGACATGTGGAAGATGTATTTCCAGGAAGACAGTTCCTAAAGGGCCGGTTATACTTCCCAGCAGTGTGGACGCAGTGAGCTTGTCGCAGGTATGACGCAGTTAATTTTGATTTATA
>JAODXR010000024.1:14873239-14883680 GCA_028877395.1 Cathorops festae
AATTATAAACTACTAAAATAAATGGCTCAGGCTTCATAGAAGAAAAAAAAAACTTGAACAGAATCTCTCAGTATGATGCTGAAGCTGCCTAAACAATGGAAAATAAAATACCATTTAGCATCCATTAATTTCCTGTATTCAGTAAAAAAAAAAAGGTGCACACAGTCCTTCACTGTAAATATAAAACACTTTCAGCAACAGAATTTAAGCCTATATAAACACTAACTCGCACATGCTGCTTCTCTTAAATCTATACATGGAAGTAAGGCGAAAGGTAGTTTGTCGACGTCACCTCATCGTGGAAGGCCTGGGTAAACATGAACCCTGGCTCAATTTCTTTGTTTAACCGATCCTGTATTCACAAGATTACTTAAATTCTGCGGTAAAATTAATTCATTTTTACTCTGAGCATAGTCCAACACACCAAAACGACACTTACTGGTTGATATTGATCTGATAGTGTTGACTCTTGGGTCAACTGAGCTGAATTACATCTGCAGTATATGTCTGAAGTATAACTTGGGTCTTAAGCGACTCGTCTTAGTGTCTTAAAATTGATTTACAGTTTAATTTGAACGTATAATTCCTTTTAAAAAACCCTGTAGTAAATTAACTGATTTGAGGTAAGGCCTTTGTTGGCGTGTTACCGTAAAACCACTAAATTTCCTACTCTGTACTGCTGTACTATGTACACTGATACCGCGAACTGCATGTTAGTTTGGCCGTTTATTCATTTAAATATACATTTTGTTTTATAAATGCTATAACAACCAGCGCGCGCGCACACACACACACGTTATATAATAGGGTTGTGTTGGAGGTTTTCTTTCTCTTTGTTATTACCTTCAGCGCGGCTACTGTTAAGTGTCTAAAAGCGGCGCACACGGATTTTACATGTCTATATTTCCCGTGATTTATAAGAAGCCCGGCTACCACGTTTTAACTACGGTTTAATGACTTTTCAACATGCAAAAAGTGTGATTTAAAGCTATAAAACACATATCTGGTTCTAATGTCATCACGCATCGTGTTGCTAAACGGTGCTGCTAACCGCGTTTTTTTTCCCCCTTGCTCCTGCGTCCCGTTCAGCCTCTAGCGCGCCATTGCAGCAGCGGCATCCTTCTGTTTTCCTTCCTCAAGTCCTTCATTTCACTCGCTACACACGATAAATAACGCTACATAAAACGAATCCGACAACCAAAGAAACGGGCTTTCATGCACTTACCGACCTTAAACAGCGAACAGACTCTCAGCCGCTCAGTACAACAGAACAGAAGACCGCGCGCCAGCAACCGTACGTCATATTAGTGCGACAAACGCTTGCTGATGACGTCAGCGAGTCCGAGACGAGAGTACGCCTTCAAGATGTTTGTGTAGAGGACATTTTCAGTTAGGAGGCTTTTAGCGCTATGCAAAAGTCTTAGGCGTATTTAAAGAAATGCTATTGACCAAAAATAGCTTAAAAGCAATGAAATTCAATGTTTCAATATTACAAAAAAATACTATAAACAGTAAGCCATAATAAATGAAACAAAGTCAAGATTTCGTGAGAGACGACCCTTTGATTTAAAAAATAAATAAAAGTCTCAGGTACAGTGAGTGCAGTTTGATAAGGAAATGAGCTGTAGGTTTTATTGAGCATCTTGCAGAACCAGCCACAGTTCTTCTGGACACTTACGAGTAGTCATACTCGCTTATTCATTTTGCACCAAAACCCTGCAGCCTTCATTATGTTTTCTTTTTTAATCTGAAAAGTGGTCACTTATGTAAAATGCTGCTCAGATACAAGTACAACATAACATTTAATTTTGTGTTGGAAAACGAACATTTGGAACTCTAAGATGTTTTTATACAGGCTCGATAATGTAAAGGGGGAAAAAATCTATAACAAAGTTTGTATGATGGAAAAATGGGGGGCTAAGACTTTTGGCCAGTACTGTACACACAACTGTGCAAGTGTTTACATTTTGCTGTAGAGCAAAGATGCCTTCAAAAATAATGAAGTCTTTCTGCATTTAAAACAAATACTATAAAGAGCAGTAAACAGTAATACATGAAACAAAGTCAATATTTGGTGTGAAAACACTTTGCTTTAAAAAAAAATAGTAGTATCAGGTACAATGAGTGCAGTTTTATAAGGAAATAAGCTGGAGGTTTTACTGAGCATCTTGCAGAATCTTCCACAGTTCTTCTGGACACTGTCACACTCACTTCTTAATTTTGCAGCAAAACCCAGTAGCCTTCATTATGGTGTTGTTGTTTTTTTTGTCCAAAAATTCTCTTATGTACAGTAATATGCTGCTTTATTTATTGGTTTACAGACATTTTTCTCTAACACTTAATTTTGTGCTGGAAATCTAGTGTTTTTATACTGACTTGATAAAGTCATAAAATAAAAATCTTTAAAAAAAAAAGTTTATACTAAAGGGAAAAACAAACAAAGTACCTAAGACTAGGCATACAGCAGAATTCAAAAGCTTGCATACCTTTATAAAAAAATCCTTTATCCTTATTTTACAGTGAATTACAAAATGAGAGAATAACCTTCCAACGTTATATTAATTTATATAATTGCATGAGAGTGATGCAAACCTTTGAACTGAAATGTTCACAAACCCAGGACTTGCTACCTCAGCTCAGCCTTCTCAGAGAATATAATAAGCAAAATATACTGACACACTTATTATTCAAATTATCAAATAAGATCAGAATTCGTCTGATCTTATTGCTTGCATCACAACTTATGCTCACTAAGTGGAAAATCAAAACGTAAACACCAATATTTTCTCATTAAATGTATTTATTTAAAATAATATGTTACAATTTATTTATAATGCTATATGACCAATTTTCAACAAACATTTTCAGGTTATTTCATTTCACATCAGCTCATTTTAAAACAAGATCCGTTTTGATTTGTTAGCCAAAGTGGATCCACTTTGAAGCGATTTCCTCTGTCGTTTCAGGTGGCTCTGGAACTAGTATCTATGCATCTTATTTGAAAACATATGCTACTGAAAATACTGTATGCAGATAAATCCTGTTTAAATTAATGAGGTGATCCATCCAGGGCAAACAGAGCAAATGCAAGAAACATGGGTGCTGATGGTTAGAGAGAACAAGAAGAGGTGATTCACAAATGGGAAAAAAAGGGACCTTCGCATTCTTCTTAGTACATTTCAGGCAACTCATATAGGGGCCTCCCTATATAGGGGCCTCCGTAATGCTGTATTCAGACAAAGGAATATGTAAGTGGTTCTCAACCCGAGTCCCAAACCCCCACTATTTTCTGATGTTTTCCCTACTCCTAGATGTCATCTTATGGTGATGAACAGTTTACAGATGGGTGACGAAGAGAGAAACCGTGACTCTGTTATACATATTGCTGCCATGATTCATACCCTTATAAAGAAATACGACTGCAAACAAATAAACACATTCCGTTCTTTCTGACCAAATGTCTTGTTCCTAAGCTGAAACATTTCTACCCTGATAGGTGTGATCTTTTACAATAACACCACCCACATCCACACCAGCTCACTGAATGGCTTCTGGAGTATGAAAATTCTGTAAATCATATGCTATGGCCTGTGCAGTCGACAGCTCTCACCTCAATTCAACACCTATGGGAGATTTCAGAGCAACACTGAATATATTTTGGAAAAATGGTGTTCATCAGTGTGTAGAATCTATACCAAGCTCGTAATGGGATAACACGGCACAAGCGTGATTTCAGTTCTCACCCAGCTGTAAGTACTGATGAATATTAATACAAACAAGGGTTAAACCATACTCAGTTTAGAAATAAAATCTGGATAATGGTAGATATTGAAGAGAAAGGCTGTTATAAAATACAATAAATACAGACACTGCATCTGTAATGCATGTCATTTAAATGAAGTGTTGGGAGGCAAACATGTGGGAAAAAGATAATCAATACCTCAAAATGAGGGGGGAAGGGCTAAACATACAAAACTAAAAACCCTCAGCACTGAAATGTCAGGTCATGTCGCTCATTAATCACAGAACCATATGGATAATACTACATTGTGCCTGAACTAAAGGAGACTGACTAAGAACTGATCCCAAAACAATTAAATCAGATTTTAAAAAATGGCAGTCATGTATAGAAGAAACAGAATCACAAATCATAATGCTCATTTAACAGACCTACATGTTTTACCTTTTTCAAAAATACGAAGAAAGTCAAAACCACATTCTATTCGTCTTAACAAACTGACATGCAACGGAAACAATCCTCTGGAGATGCAGAAGGTTTGCGAATGGTTCAGACATCTTTATCTGGTGTGTACAAATACAAATCATTTCAGATTTTATGGGGTTTCAAAGAAATGACGTCATTATTATTATTTAAAACAAACAAACAAAAAAACGTAAGAAGCTACTGAATGTCAGCCTCAAAATTTTACACACACAAAAACAAAACCCCACCCTAATGCACATTAATGCAGCCATGAAATATTAAAGCTGCTGCTTCTTGACAGCAAGAGCATTTTTATAGTTTCTAATAACACCAGTAGACAGTCAGCCATTTCTTTTTGAATACTAGAACATGTACCGGATCATAACTATTGCAATTATCTGTATGTGCAGGAGGAGAGAAGTGCACAGCACAACTATCATTACAAAACACTCTTATGTGAGCTGCCTGTAATAACAAGCCTCTCAATCTAATAAAAGTTAGGTTCTGTTGCTTTATTTATTAAAAGACCAGCTCAATTTACTTTTTATAAAATGAAATAGGAAAGCAAACTTTATTTTTTGCACTTTGTAATGCTACAGTAAGACGAACACTGCTGTGTGTACGCATTTCCCTCAGATTTTTTCTGAACGGTATGAAGTGACCCAGTCTACTGGTTCCATCCATAAACACAACAGGTTTTGAAAAACAACTTTTTTCCTGGGATGATTAATAAATTACTGATAGTCAAACAGTCATGTGACAGCAGCAAAAGAAAAACATGCATACACGTTTACTCTTAAAAAAAGAATTCTGTAATTGTAAATGAACGCAACACATGTGACCAGTCCTCCTGGGGTATTTGTGTATCAGAATACTTGCTGTTCGTGTTCAGTCTTAACACTGAAAAGTCGGTTTTCCAGACTTTCAGCGACCCATTTCTTAAAAGAAGGAAAAGACCGGGTTTAATTAGATTAAAAAAACAATAAAACCCACAGCCCTCCTTTATAAATTCAGAGAAATGTTAAATCAGTCGTTCTGATTTCTTTTTTTGTAGCCAGAGAATCATTAGACTATAAAATAAATTCCATAAACACCGACAATATACATTTGTTTCATGAAATTAATTAATTATATTATAATTATTTGAGAGCCATCAAATTTTCTATTCCTGAAATTTCCCGATTGAATACACTAGGTCGGAGTTGACTTTCCTGGGATGTATGGATGCTGTCATCCCCCCCACTCACTCGAGTTTGCTGATGGTGTAGTGGCTGGATGCTTTATGTCCCGGGATGCCCTCATGTCTGTGTTACTTTCTGGCTCTCCCTTTTTAGTTATGCCGCCATAGTTAGTTTTGCTGGAGTCCGTATGCACTTAGTGCAAAATGTATCCTGTTCTTACCTCTTCAGAAAACACTGGGCATACCTGTGTCCCCCCCCTGAGTTACATGTCGATCCTGAGACACCAGCAGTGCTGACCTCTTCTGTTCCTCAGACTTGCCTGATCCATCCTGATGCTCTATGTCTGGCTGGAGTCTGATCACATTGCTCCCGTGGAGGACAGCCCCATACGGACAGTCGAAAGTCGCACTTGGAAGACGCTCTGGACACTTACAGTAAGGCATTTATGCCTGAGGACTACAGTTGACTTGCTAACTTTAGGAGTGCGGTTGTTATGAACAGTTTTGCACTCAAGTTTCCATCAATGAACAGTTTATAACTTCAAAAAAACAGACTTCATGTTAAAGCTATAATGATTTTCCTATTTTCACAGTTATACTTTGTGACTCCATAGGACACATTTATAGACGTGAGTTACTTACAAATCACGATATCTGTTATCACCCAAATGAGGATGGGTTCGCTTTTGAGTCTGGTTCCTCTCGAGGTTTCTTCCTCGTGTTGTCTGAGGAAGTTTTTTCTTGCCACCGTCGCCACAGGCTTGCTCATTGGGGATAGATTAGGGATAAAATTAGCTCATGTTTAAAAGTCTTAAATTTTCTGTAAAGCTACTTTGCGACAATGTCTACTGTTAAAAGCGCTATACAAATAAACTTGAGTTTGGTGCTTGGATGCCGAAATATAACTCAATGTGACATTGTGATTTCCACCAGTTTAAGAGTAACGGACCCCTGGCGATGCTTCCCAGACCCTATTTTAAATCCATCTTGTTGACCTACCTCATAGCATTTGGAAGAAAGAAAGAACTAAACAAGCAGTTGATTCATACCTTCATTAAAAGTGTTTTATTTTACTGACTGATCTCTGATTCGTTGCATTCATAATACTGAACTATTTTCCCCACTTTGAAAAGATTAAATGTGCACAGTGGAAGTTAAAGGTTAACGTAAACTTTTTGGGTAAAATTCATTTAAAAAAAAAAAATATCCAGACTGAAAGGATTCTTAAAAAAAAAGAATTGTTTATAAAAAGTTTGAACAGGATGGGGGAAATAAGTGCAGAAAAATAAAAATATTTAAATTTTATATATACGTATGTAATTTAATTTAAACTGGGAGAGGTCATTTAGAAATACAGAACTGTCTGCTTCCTCAAATTTTTGTGCGAACATAAGTTCTTGCTTATCTGCTCTGCTTGTCCAAGTGGATGGAGAAGGTTCAAGATATTTACACGCATGAATAATGTCACCGTGGTCCTTCCCCCTCCCCCAATCATTTGTGCTGATACATTTTGAGGGATGGTGTTGCATCCCGTCACAGAATGCATGTGTGTTAGTGTCAGGATGAAGTTTTACCACTGAGGCTTCCTGGCTGTAAGTGCACTCCTCTTCTCCATCTTTCTTGTTCTGTTGTTTTTGGCTTCCTAACTCGGGGTTCAAATCTTCATGAGATGCCGGCAAATCTGACCAACGTGCACGGCTTTCCTTTGCATGCACGAGTCACCAGGACCAATCACAGTGCAGAGATTAATGTTAATAGCCAGCGCAGCCGGGATGGTCCTGTTTAACAGGCCAACGTGTTGGTAGTGTCCTTACAAAGAATAAAGCCGGTTACCTGGAGTGATAATGAAAAGCCTCATCAGTTTCTTCTGCACAAGCAAATAGTCACCTCGGAAATACCCTCCAACAGAACGAGTGAAATGAGTCGAGTCCCAGTAGTGATATGATGGGATGGTTCAAAAGTGAGAAAAGTCTTGATTCTCGTTTTTAGTTTGCTTATTTCTATTGTATTGTAAGTCTTTAGTTCTGGTTGTCCACTAAGTGAGTGAGTGAGTGAATGTGTGTCTATACGTTAGTGGACAGACTGCGTTGGTTGGGACCCATGATGTTCCTGTTTTGAGTCTGCACTGATGTGTGTGTGTGTGTGGGTGTGTGTGAGCGTGCGCGCACGAGTGTGTGTAGTTTTGTGTTCAGGGAGTGACAATCTCCTGTCTCAGGTGCCTCCATCCCTTCTGTGCCTCAACAGCTGGAAGATATTCTGCAACAGAAAACAGGTATAAAGGGTGAAACCGAACAGGTATGTACAGTCATGTGAAAAAATAAATAAATCCCATGGAAACTTGATTAAAAAAAAAATTTCACCCTCTTTAATACAGTGCCTATAGATAAATGTGATGTACTCACATTTAACAAATAACATAAAATTGACAGTTCAACAAATAACATAAAATTGACATTTCTCATTTTCATCATTTTGTCCATAAAATTAGAATTGGGTTTTCCAGATTATGTACCATGGATTACAAATCTCCTGCAGGTGGAACTAGTCTCCATTAAACGGGACAGCTACACTCACTGGCCACTTTAATAGGAACTTGTTCTTGATACTAAAATTCCTGTTCGTGGCTGCAGGAGTGGAACCCAATGTGGTCTTCTGCTCACCACAGTTGTAAAGAGTTGATACGAGTTACTATATCCTTCCTGGCAGCTCGAACCAATCTGGCCATTGTCCTCTGACCTCTCTTGTCAACAAGGTGTTTCCACTCACAGAACTGTTGCTCAGTCAGGGTTATTTTTTTGTTTTTTGCACCATTCTGTGTAAACTCTAGAGACTGTTGTGCGTGAAAACCCCAGGAGATCAGCAGTTTCTGAAATACTCAAACACCCATATGTCACATCAAAATAATATCTGGCACCAACACCCACAGTGAAAGTCACAGAGATCACAAATTTTCCCATTCTGATGTTTGAAGTGAACATTAACTGGAGCTCTTGATTTGTATCTGGAGGATTTCATGCATTATGCTGCTGTTAAGGGACTGGCTGATTAGAGAACTGCATAAAACAGCAGGTGTACCTAATAAAGTGGCTGGTGAGTATAGGGTCTTGTGATCATTTCACATCATGCCAAAATCTCACAGGCTCTCTAAGGCCTTCAGAAAACAAAGGGTGTGGATGGCTATGAATCTAGCAAGGGGTTTAAATAGATCTCCAAATTATTTGAAATAAATTATTCCACTGTAACAAAAATCATCTATAAGCTGCATAGATTTCAAACGACTGCGCCAACAAATTCAGCCCGAAAGCAGACCATTTGATGCTAAAAATTCCCCAAGAACTCCAAAATTCCATCACTGGATCTGCAGGTAACTCCTGCAGCTGTTGGTATGAAAAAGTGTGTACATCAACAATCAGAAAGAGATTGGACAAATCTGACTTGCATGGGAAGCGTGCCAGGAAAAAGTCTTTGCTGTCCAAACAGAACATTAAAGCAAGATTACAGTTCACCAATGAACATGTCGACAAAGACCAGGCCTTTTGGAATAAGATGCTCTGGACAGACAAATCAAAGGTAGAGTTGTTTGGCCACAGTAAAAGTACATGTGGGGCAGACCAAAGACGGCTTTCCAGGAGAATGTCGTCATACCACCTGTGAAGCATGGTGGTGGAAATATTATGGTTTGGGGCTGCTTCACTGCCTCAGGGACTGGAAAGCTTGCATTCATTGATTCAAATACGAATCCTGAATCATATCAAAGAGTGCTTGAAGATAACCTGAAGCCATCAGTCTGAAAGTTGAAGTTGAACTGGAGGTGGCTCTTTCAACAAGAGAACAATTCTAAACACACAAGTAAACCCACCAAGTAATGGCTTTTATAATTTAAATAAATAAAAAAGGTGTGCACGCATGCATGTGGGTGCCTAATCAAAGCCCAGATTTGAACCCCATTGAAAAGTTGTACAGAATTTGAAGAAAATCCTCAAACACCATGCAACTGAAGGAAGAGTGGTCAAACATTTCAACAAGCCGATGTCAGATGGTGGACGATTATCCAAAACGCCTGCAAAAAATTATTTCTGCGAAAGGGTGCAATACTAACTTCTGAAGCCAAGGATGTACAGTACTTATTTTCTCCAGAGAAGGTGGCTACATCTATTTATATTTTTGTTGAATGAATGAAAAATTTTTTTTCCCTTGTGTTACTGCTCATCACCTTTATCTGTAGGCACTGTATGAAATAGGGTGAAAAACATTTGCTTGTTCAACTTTTTTTTTTTTCGGGGGAGGAGGAATCAACAATCACCGTCAGATGTACTTATTTTTTCACATGACTGTACACTAGCATAAAGTAAGCATTTTCCATAATGGCATGATTTCCAGCAGAAACAATGCTGACTGAGAGAACCTCAAGAACCTATGAGATTTTGACTTCATCGTACACAAATAGCAGAAACCCACTCAATAAAAATGATAAACAAGCAGGAGGAAAGCACATTATAGCAGCCCTATTTTACAGAGTTTAGCTAATGATGCACTGAGGATCCTAATCAAGTCCTGTATGAAAAGAGGAAATGTGTCAATGTACTGGATCGGAAAACACATGAAATCTTATTCAATATTATACGTATATGCGTGTTCTGATAGTCAGGTAAAGCTTTTTAAGCCTTTTTATAGGGATGAACTGATTTGATACTAATATATTGTTGTGAAACTCTGGATTTAAATCAGTTCATCAAACCAAACACAACTACAGGATGTTTTTGCACCATGTTAAACTCTCACTGTCAGAGCACAGACAATTTAGTGTCTTTGTGCTGCTCTTGCAGCTATAAACACTTCAGTTCACTAATTTCATCTCACGTTAAAAGTAGGGCTGTCAAACAGTTTTTTTAATCGCGATTAATCGCATTTTTTCCATATTTAACTCGCAATTAATTTCTATATTAAAAATACTCAGTAGGCTGATCAGGAGCAGCCAGGAATGATGAACTTTATCTTAATGAATATTGATTTAAGTATATATGAAAGAACAAAGTCAGAATGTAAAGTGTTTTGAA
>JAODXR010000024.1:18093025-18106275 GCA_028877395.1 Cathorops festae
CTAATTTCACCTTCAAATTAACTGCTAATCCTAGAGGTTCACATACTTTTGCCACTCACAGATGTGTAATATTGGATCATTTTCCTCAGTAAATAAGTGACCAAGTATAATATTTTCATCCCATTTGTTTAACTGGGTTTTCCATCTACTTTTTGGACTTGTGTGAAAATCTGATGCTTTAGGTCATCTTTACGCAGAAATATTAGAACATTCTAAAGGGTTCGCAAACTTTCAAGCACCACTGTAGCTGGTGGTCTACCAAAGCTCAGTTGACAAAGTGTTTATATGGAGAAGGTGCATTGCTCGCATGAAAAACGTCTTACGCTTGCGTTGTTTTTGGTTGTTCGACTCGATCAAACCGTGAAACTGATGATAAAGTTTCTTCAGGGTTCGCCGTGAACTAATAAAAAGGGTGAACGAACACAGGATTTCACAAAATGACGTCAAGAAAGGTGGTTTTTAAACCGCTCAGTGAAATCGAAGCATGCTCGAGTTTGCAGTGATCACTTGGTGAAAAGGTTTGTATCTCCCCCTCCGCCATGTCCTTCGTATTTTCCAAATTATTTCCTTGCTGTGTCGTTATTTACAGTACTTTTTTTTTTTAAGTCATGAAGTGCCAAATCCCCAGCTGTTTCTTTGTTTGCTCCTCAAAGTCCATATGCGACAAAATTCTTACCCAGCCATACAGTTACAAATGCGCCATGATCACTTCATCTTGTTTAACTAAGATCCAGGTCTTTAAAGGGATTTCTGATGATCTTTGCGAATGATTTACCTGAGAGATGAGTGCCAACACAAGTGAGAATCAAGTGAACTGTTGTTTGTTTACACTTCAACTTGCAGTGCTTTGTTGTAAAGATGCGAACGAAAAGCTTAAAACATACACAGGCAAAAACAATACAGGATTCATTCAGCAGCGACTTGATACCGAGGTCCTTTACCCAGCCACCTAGGAAAAAAAAAAGTTGTAAGCCTCCATACTCTTCCACGCTTTCATCTGTTTTGCGGTGTAGAAGGACGTCTGCAACACCAGATATTTCGAGATATCAGGGAACTCGACTGAAGGGTAATTTGAGATCGTATGACAAGTCCTTCTTTCCCAGATTGTCGGGGTCGATTGCATTGCACGTAGCAATCTTCTGAACAGATCCAAAGCAAAGCAGTGGCTTCTAGATTTCGAGTGTACTCTGATATGTTATCACTAGTCGTTTGCACTGCGGCAGCAGTTTTAGACCACCAGCTATCTCACCTTTGGTAAAACTGCTAAGAAGCGTCACGTGACTGAAACCCAGCAATAGTTCATTTAAAATGTTGCTGTAGGTCTCTTGGTAACCACCCTAATACATTTTCGGAGGTGGATCCTGTTGCTGGTAATGTCAATGTGGTGCCCCATTTTCCCCACCTGTTGTTGATAGCCTTCATGGTGTTCATCTAATGTTATGGAATCATTTCTGTAACCATCTCCTGATCAGTACCTTCCAACCAAGATTCTGTGCATGCTCTGTGAGCTCTTTACAGATCATGGCTTCAGGAGTTGGATGAACCCAAGATGACATCAAAACATCCTACAGAAACAGCTTATCTTTATTTGGGGTTCCTCAGAATCACTTCATTGAGGTTCGATGCATCAATTACTTTCGAACACTTTTCTTCCTTTACCCCCTCTCTGTTTTTCATTTGTGTATCGTATTAAAGATAGAAAAAAGATTCGACATGATTATCTTGGTTTCATTTTTATCATAAAAAGCTGTGAAGGCTTTGTATCCACTGTTGAACCCTACAGCGGGGGATTTCTCAAGCAGTCAAGGTTTAGGAAGATAAGAGCTCTTAACTACACACAGTTGCCTTGCGAACAAAGTTCAGCAGATTAACAGGCAGTGTTTATTTTTGCTTGCCCAACAAAGAAAGGGGAGGGAAATCTACACCACACACAACTCCCCGTTGACTGATTTGGAAAGATCACAATCTTCTCAATGCTGCAAATACAGCGTACACTATTCAATTAGCGTACACTGATCAGGCAAATGCAGCACAAGGCATGCAACCACTTCATGGTTAAAACACGGCAAGTTAAAGTGATGCTGCTAGCCAGACTCATAACAGTGTGTGAGAGATCACCATGGCTCATCACCAAATACTGGCTGAAGACTTGGTGCAAACAAGGGGGTGAAGATGACGTCCTCCCTCGGACACTTCTTTACAAAAGGATACTGATTACATAGGAATTTATACACTCATTTGTGCCTGTAGGAATCCACTGGTTCCATGATACACCTGTGGTGCAACCTAGGCACATCAGTGATATTTCTGGAGGTCATCGGGTGTTTCGGATCTTGTCATCAGACACCCTCGCCCAGATGTTCCAGCCGGGAGTGATCAGGCCCCAATGTGTGTCCAGGTAGCGTATTTTCCCACGTGTCACGCCTCTTCAGCCAGAGCAATCAATCATCAGAAAGACTTCTCTGCTGCTTCCAAGATGTTTTTGATGGCCACCCTTCTTCACAGCCCACAGATTCCCAGGACCCAGTATAAGGACAGGCCTGCAAACCCTCTACATCCCACCTCCACAGGCTCACAGCAGGCCTTCCACCCTGGTCTCCAACAGTCAGCCACCAGACTGGCATATCTGGCTTCCTTTCTCACCTGAGCCTCCTCCAGCCAGTCTTCCTAGGGCACGATCAACTCAATCAAGACCACTTGTCTGGAGAATACAGTCATCAGGACCACCTCAGGTCTGAGTTTGGTGGATGTGATGTCTGGGAACCAAAGTTGCCTCCTCAAGTTGACCAAGAGTTGCCAGTCCCTTGCTGATGCGAGTAACCCACCCTTGGATCTTGGCCGGGGCCATGACTTCTCCCCTGCTTGGACAAAGGTAATGGCACCCTTCACTGGGTGTTGGTGCTTGATGTGAACTATGCCAGCACAGACAGTATCCACTAATGCTCAGAGAACTTTGTCATGACGCCACTGGTACCTTCCCTCTCCCAAACTCAAGACAGCTGCTGAGAATATGCTCCAGCGTTCCCTTCTGCTGACAGAGTTGGCAAGTGGGTGACTATCAAGCCCCCCCTTAACCAGCTAAGCTTAATTTATTGCATTATGTTAGCTATTATTTTTAGCCTAGTCAATTTTGTTGCTAGGCAACCAACATAGGAGACTGGGCAGCACATTAGAGCTTTTACTTGCTCAGTTAGCTTGCTAATGAATTTACACGTTATATTCTGCTGTTGCTCTGTAAAGAACTCGGACCGTTACACAACACAATTTATTAAAAAGTGCATGATAAGTGTTTAAATGCTAAGCTAGTAGCTCAATTTTCCTCTATTTGTTAGCAACATCAGCCTTTTAGCTCCAGGAAGAAATATACATTCACCGGCCACTTTATTAGGTACATCCATCCACCTGCTGGTTTATGCAGTTTTCTAATCGGCCAATCCCTTGACAGCAGCACGACGTACAAAATCATGCAGATACAAATTTTCAAGTTGATGTTCAATTCAAACATCAGAATGGGAAAAATTGTGATCTCAAAGTGGGACTTTCACTGTGGCCACTGAGAGTGTTGATTTGAGTATTTCAGAAACTGCTGATCTCCTGGGGTTCGTTCGTTCGTTCGTTCTCTCTCTCTCACACACACACACACACACACACACACACACACCTGTAGAGTTTACACAGAATGGTGCAGAAAACAAAAAACATTGGATTGAATGAGTGACAGTTCTGTGGGTGGAAACAAACGCCTTCTTGTTGAGAGGTCAGAGGAAAATGGCCAGATTGGTTCGAGGTGCCAGGAAGGATATAGTAACCCATATAAATCAATCACTCCTTACAACCGTGGTGAGCAGAAAAGCGTCTCAGCATGCAACAGCAGACCACCACACTGGGTTCCGCTCCAGCAGCGAAGAACAGGGATCTTAAATCAAGAACACATTCCTATTAGAGTGGCCGATGAGTGTAAAATCAAACTGCAGATACCAAGTGTACCTATCATTTAAGGAAAATGGTGTCGATCTCATTTTTCACCAGGCTCACACACGACTTGAATGGGCTTGTTTCAAATAAATCATTTGAGGCATTAGATTCTTAGAAGCATGTATTTGGGTTATCTGTGACAGGTGATGCACAGTTCGTGCCAACACACACACTTATGGTTCATGGAGTTGAGAGGAGGGAGGGGGAAAAAAAAAACAACTTCATGCTTGACAGTAAGAACTTCACTTGTTTGTTATTTTTTTAGATACTTTAATTACAAACCAAATTTAAAAAAAAATACATTACAAAGACTGACAACCCTAAAATAAATCCTAAAACATGAGTTTAGTGATGATGGAAAAGTGTCAGAAAATGTTCTCCAACAGGCCACGGCAGAATCATGAATTATTCTAAGCATCATAGCACAAATTCAAAACGCAACAATAAAAGCACTGACTGAGCACCGACAAGACTGTTGGGAGGAGTGGGGGAGGGGGGGGGATAAAAAATAAAAGCTGTTAAAATCAAGTCTTTCAAAACTGAGGAAATTAAAAGGTCCTTCATGCTTCCAATATGTATATATGTACACAAAAAAGTGACAATTATTCAATCTTATTTTTCTTCATCACGGTCATATTTATAATATTTATACTATGTACAGAGAGACAGGTTTGGTCAGGTGACATTTAAGGCTTCGATTCTAAGTCACACAGGTTTAAAAACAGAAGAAGAAGAAGGAAAAGTGGACGACGACGTCTGCGTGAAGGACGAAGGGATGGCGAGCCGTGGCAATGAAACTTATGAGCCAAGAAACTCGAATTTCATCGAAGACTCCTAGCGCAGAGGTTACGCCTCTTCCTTAATATTCTCCGCGTGTGCCGTCCTTAGCTGCTCTGCTTCTTGAGGAGCCCGAGCAGCGCTGCAAGGTCGATGTGTTCTCTGCTAATTAGCAGTGGGCAGGCTGAAGCCCGCAGCAGCAGAGCACCGATTCCCTTTGGCAGGGCTGACGTGCAGTGCAGCCTCATGACGACTGAACTGAACCTGATCCTGCTGTGGAAACTCAAAACTACTCTACCCAGCATGCTTTGCTCTCGCTCACTCACAGACGTTCCAGAGCAGCAGGGATGACTAATTTACAGGACTGTATATGCATGATGCCCAGTTTAAATTACTCCGTGTACGCGAGTCCAAGACCCCGGAGGAAATTACTACTCTCGAGTCAGACACAGTTGAACACGCTGACTCGCACGCACACTAAATCAGGTGGAAATGCGGCTCTCTATACGCGTGTGTGAGAGAATGAGGTTGCCTTGCTCACTAAAATGGGTCTCTATAGGTGAAAGACTTCACCGCTCAATAAAAATCGGTGTCTACAGTACACAAGTATGTGTGAGAACACGTCGCCCATTGATATAGCTCTTTAACAGATAGATTTAAAAATACTTTGTGTCGCGATGACGATTTAGTGCCATGCACTTTAGGCAGATCTGTGGATGAAAACACATATGAAGCAGTGGTCCATCTAATTTCCTATTTACAATAGATGCTTGGACATTTATCACATCTTTGTTTAAGAAAAATAAATTGTGTACATATGTTGCAGACACCTTACACCAAAAAATATATGTATATACACACACACACAAAACAATTAATTTCATCACACGTTCTCTCTCCCCCTCTCTCTATGAATAGCACCCGCCTTCAGACCAAAGTGACAAAAAAAGTGATAAATGAAAAAAAAAAAAGAACTGATTAGGAGAAAGGAACACAAAAACCCCCGCTGCGAGAGAACAGATGATATATTTAACCATGCGGCCATGGCAACCAATTAGGATCTGCACATTTAGAAATATGGAGTTGATTAATTAGCTTTGTACAATTAGAGATTAGAGCTCGATGCAGGTGTAATTATTATTTTCTCTATTAATTATGCGCCGAGATGGAAGGTCAAGGTTTTATGTGCGTCGAGTTTATTACAGAGTCGGATCCTTGGCTGGTAAGGAAGCACTTCTTCCAGCTCGCGTGTGTCAAAACGGTTCTTTCGGAGCGAGTTCATTCATCCAGCCATCCTTTCTTTCATTCAGTGATTTAGGGGTTAATTAGAGATCCTAAATAAAGCAAACAAAATGACTTGCTGCTCGTGATTAATGGCGAGTGCTTCAGCAGCGTGGCGCTATAAATGGAACGGAGAGAAACCACTAAAGGTGAATCACTTGGGACTAATTAAGGAGAGATTTAGGTGGTGATCAGGAACATGAAAACGTGGCCTCGCTGACACGACCGTTTAAACATGATCCGCGATCCGCACGTTAAGACGACTTTAGCGGAGGCTGGATGTCCGACAGTACAGCTACGCAACGCTAAAAAAATCCTTTTCGAATAAAATCGAGATTAATAGACTAATCAGAAAAGGGCGTATGACGTAATCTGTCTCAATTAGGCGTGTGCAGGTAAATCGGCCCAATGATTTAATCCATGTTTAGTACTTCTAGGTTGCCTTCAGGAAGAGGCAGCATTTTCAGGCAGCTGTTCTCCTCCTTGTCCTTACGACTTCAATTTATTTTCAGGATCCTCATTTGGGACCATACCGAAGCAGTGCATCCTTCCGAAAAGGAGGGAGGAAAGCAAAAACAGAACGTGCAAACCGTCTCTGATGCAATATGGCGAGATCACAAACTGGAACCAAGTCTTAAAGGCTGATAAATTTATTATGACGCTTTGATCAATTTAATAAGGGCACACTCGTCTGATATTAGCTGGTGTATTCAAACCGCGTAATAACCCCCCCACACACCCTTGTGATGTTTTAAAACAGCCATTTGTTGAGTCGAGCTTTAATTGCTGCTTTCCTTCATGTACTGTACCTAAGTGCAGGGGACAAAACGAAGACTTTGATGTGTGTCCAATCATGTAAGAAGAAGTGCTGCTTATGACAGAACACTTCACCGGGAGAGTACGTCCAGGGTCCAACCTCCAATCATCTAGCTGACAGGATATAGTGGGCCAGAGAGAGCGAGAGAGAGAGAGAGAGAGTGACAGAGAAGCAAGGTCACAAGAGACGTAGCAGACTTGCTCCACGGTCCCACAGCAGAAGATGACGACGAAGAAGGAGATTAATCATTCTGACCAAACCCTGATTACAGACATCCACTAAAGCACAGTGTGGATTCAAACATAACCTTGGTGTTTCAGCGAGAGAGAGAGAGAGAGAGAGAGAGAGAGAGATTGTGCGCGCGTGTTTTGGATAATGATGTGTGCACATTTAAAGTCTCGCCTTTCTCTCAGACATTGTCTCCATGACAACCATTGCTGTAAATAGGAAGTACTGTATAAACCTCTTATTTATGTTTCTGCTCTCTGTCCAGTCCTTCATTTGTTTTATTAATCCATCCATCTATCCATCCACCAATTCTGTCTCTCTCTGGTGTGTTATTTTTTTAATAATATCTGACAACTAAAATTAATAATCTTAAAACAAAGGGGGGGTAAAAAAAAAAAATCCTTTGGGAGCAGGTCCACTCCAGTCCTCGTTTTACCCGGCTTGTTCTCCCTCTCTTCCTTTCACTCAGTCTCCCCTTTCCTCCACTCTCACACGTAGACAGCGGTCCGGGAGATGATCGAGCCATCTCTCTGCGACTCCATGTCGTCGTCCAGGTAGGCGGAGTTGGGGTCCTCGTCGTGTGGGCGGAGCTGCAGGATCGGGCCGCTGCCGCTGAACTGATCGTAATGTTCGTCCTCCTCCTCGAGGTCGTCGAACTTCCGGCGCTCGGCCTCGTCCAGCTCGCCGCTCAGCAGGATGTCCTGCGCCGTGGGGGCGTTTTCCACCAACGCCACGCCCCCCTGGTGCAGCCCGACATTTCCTGCTTTCTCAGAGAGCCCCACGTCGCCCTTGTAGATGGGCGCGTTATTGTTGCCGTGGTTGCCTGTGCCGTTCTTGCTGCCTGAGGAGCCGAAGAGACGTGCCACGGAGTCATAGGGGGCGGAGTTGCCCTTGCTGTTGCCCCGGTAACCCTGCTGTTGCCGGCGGCTGCGGTTTATCAAGACGCCAATGAGGGCGCCGACCAACAGGAGGGCCAGGAAGCTGCCGATGACTGCGCCCGCTACCACACCCGCATTGGAGGGAGGCATGGGTGCTTCTAAAGGAGGAAAGAAAGAACAGAAGAACAGAGAAGAGCAAAGTTAGGGGGAAAAAAATAGATGAGAAAAGGAAACGAGTGACAGATACGATGGTGGTGGTGGTGGTGGGGGGGGAGAAAGTGAGTTCCAGATGCTCAATTTCAGTTTCTCACACTGCAGAGCCAGGTCACCGTGTGTTAAGTGTGTGTGTGTGTGTGTTAAGTGTGTGTGTGTGGCATTTCTCCTCAGAGGGATTGTTCTCTATAAGGCCAGTTTGTTGCATTCATGTTCTAAAAAGCATGAAACAGATCAGGGGAGAAGAACGGTACAGCCATGCAGCACCATAACACACGAGAGGACAGGGAGGGATGGACAACTTGGATGGACGGATGGATGAATGGACGGACGGACGGATGGAGGGCAGGGGAAAGGACGTGCTGATTGACAATTCGAGATAACACAGACAAGTCAGCCTTGAAGGCACAAATATAGAAAAAAAAAAACAGCACACAGCTTTTCCCCCCCTCACTTCCTAATAACCCAAAGGATGGCGAAGTGTGTGCACGCGTGTGCGAGCTTGTTAGACTGACAGCATGAAGGGAAGGTGTGGTCAAGCTCCAACATGTCTAACCTTTACATGAAAATAGGAGGGGAAAAAAAAAAAAACTAATACACTTGTATGCTCAGAGAAACTCTCCTCCAGTGCAGAGCACACAGCTGTGTGTGTGTGTGTGTGTGTGTGTGTGAGAGAGAGAGTCTGTAGAACCCCCATCACATGACAGGAATGTCAAAGAGAGACATATAAATCCTCCTCTCTCCTTGCCGAATAACATTGTCCTAAAAGCAATGCTAAAATGGGAGTTTTGCTTTGCACTGTCCCTTGGTACAAACACTCCGACACAAGAACACCCCGTCTCTCACATCCCATCACCTCTCTCTCACTTCAGCCGTTACCTCTCACCTTGACTCCACACACACACAGCTTCAAAACTGGCATCATGACAGAGATTATTTCTCCCGGAGTCAGTTCTTGTAATCTTTTTTACGCCTCATTAACTGCTCCGTTTCCATGTATCTCACCGACACACTTCCCAACCAAATGAAACCATTCCATCAGACATGTCCTTATGGTTGATGAACTGCATACGCATCAGTGAGGGAGGGAGTAGGATCGTTCATCCTGAAGGGTTTCTTTAATACGCTTTTTTTTTTTGCAGACTAGATATCGATTTTGGGGGGGAGGGGTCTCTAATCTAATACGGCCTAAGGCCTTCTTTTTGCACTTGGCCACTGGTTCAGTGTTCAAGATCAGCACTGACTGCTTACTGCTGATTGGTTATGCATAAAGCACCGTAGGCAAACACTGAGTAATGAAGAAAAATGTGTGCATGGCTTGTTGGGGGTTGTTCTGTCAATAGTTGCATGGTGTGATTGTTCAATTTGTCAAAAAGGGACTCATTGAACATGCATCGATAGGAACAGCAGGTTGAATGTGGTACAACAGAGTTCACTTTCTGTTCAAGGGATGTTAGGAAACCGCCAGTGCTTTTTGAGTCACGGGAAAATGCTCAGGCGCTCTGTCTTCTGATCAGTTTTTGACTGGATTTCTCGTCAATAATCAAAATCAGATAACTTGTATCAGGATGTTCTCTCGCACTCACGGTTTCTGATGAAGTATTGAACAAAATTTTCCATCTGCTAGTTTTGATGGTATGCTTCACGGGATACTTTGAAGCGGGTTTTCATAGCTTTGCCTACTTATTTTTTTTTTCAAATCAAACTGATTCATGTAAATAAATAACTAGTTTAGAAAACTGCAGTTGTTTTGATGAAAAAACGATCTTGATGGTCGGAATGAGATTTAAAAAAAAAAAGAAGGAAGTCAGAAATGCGTAAATTTCAATCTTAGTTTTTTTTCGAGGTTCACCTTCAAAGTTGTGAATATCATTTATATTCTTTTATATAAACACTAGTAGGCCCTACTTTTCAGAAATACAAAGGCCTACAGAGCACAAAGAGGGGATTAGAACTAACCTTATTACTTTGAGTGTACCAATTTAGTGTTTAACCTAATTAGCACAATTAATACTAATTTGCATAATTTGTTTTTACCAATTTTTTTTACTTTGTATTAAGTATACAACCATCTATGTTCCTGCCAATTTCCATGTAAATATATTGAAAAATAGCAAAAAAAATTTCTCAACTTTTCTCTCATTAACCAATGAGGCCCATTTTGGACCATGTGATCCTCAGATACAATATTACTGCAGTTTTCTAAAAATTAAGCCGTTTCTTCAATCTTTGATTTGTAATACCTCAAAGACGGATAAACGTATTTTAATTCTGTAAAAAGTATGTTGTTCTGCATTCAATTGCCATTTCAAGATTTGGGATTTAATGCAACTGCTTTATAATACATCATAATCCAATACTTATCCCAAATGCAGGAATACACCTTGGATGGGACGCCAGTCCACTACAGGGCACTGTACACACACACACACACACACACACACACACACACACACACACAGCCAAGGGGCTATACAGTAAAATGGCCCAAGGTGGAAGTTGGGAGGACACCAGAGAACCCAGATGAAATCCAAAACCCAACTAGGCTTAACCGTTGCGCTGTGCAAAGGCAAGTGTATCCCCTGTACACCCCGTAATTTTGAAGGGGAAACAGACAAAACATTTTTGCACAAAAATGCCCATCAGAGTTGAGAATTTCAAGATATCATCACCGTTTTCAGTAGGCGTTGAGTCCTAACCCATACAAGTGTGCTGTGAAAGTTGTTGGGAGGACACCAGAGAACCCAGATGAAATCCAAAACCCAACTAGGCTTAACCGTTGCGCTGTGCAATGGCAAGTGTATCCCCCGTACGCCCCGTCATTTTGAAAGGAAACAGACAAAAACCCTCCCGGACAAAACATTTTTGTACAAAAATGCCCATCAGAGTTGAGAATTTCAAGATATCATCACCGTTTTCGAAAGGCATTGAGCCCTAACCCATACAAGTGTGCTGTGAAAGTTTGAAAGAAATCAAACAAGAATTGCAAGTTGTAGAGCGTTTACAAGCGAGTGTCTGCGGACGCGGTGGCGGACACGCAGCCGACGCAAATCCATAGTATCCCCCTACGCCGTACGGGGGATACAATTAAACCAAGTTGGGGATTGCAAGATCAAGCCCTGAGACCCTGGAGCTGTGAGCAAGGAAACACAACCCACATGCCCCCATACAGGACATACAACAGGACAAGTTTCTCAAAGCCCACTGCCATCGCATCAGACACCAAGTGGACTATTAGATCAGTATGGATATCGATGGTATCTCGGTTCTCAAACACTATACTAGGCTGCCCATTATTCTTCTAGAACAGCCTCTCTCAACCCGGGTGCCGTGGCACCCTGGGGTGCCATCTGGCTTCGTTAGGGGTGCTATCAAAAAATGAGATATTCTAACATTGAAATAAAATGAATTAAACTTCCAAAAAATGATAGTTACACTAATGCAGATCATTGCCGCCTCATGCATCATCAAAATTTGTCTCGCGGCCCACTTTCCCATGTCACAACGTCACTGCCGGGTTCAGCGTGACTGCGTATATTTTATATGGGGGTGCCTTGAGAATTTGCATACTTCTGAAGGGTGCCGTGACTGAAACAAGGTTGAGAAACACTGTTCTAGAATAAACAGCAGAAAGGCTTTTGTTTTTTGATCACTGGGTAGGCAACATTATGGACATTTAATTAGTGTTGATGTCCTTTTAATTGGTTTTATCATCTATAATGAGATGATGTGCACCGTGCCAAAATTAAAACGGTAAATTGCCAAGAAGTCTCGTCACGTGCAAGATCATACTGTATAATAATACTGTAAGCTAGCTACCCAAATGAAGAGTGAAATCTCAGGCCTTGTGTTGGACTTAACCATGACATTTTTCTACAGAATAATAATGATGCAGCTGCAGTTATGTTGTTCACTAGGACTGTTCTGTGCTCATTCCCAAAAGCACTGCTGCACAGAAAATCACTGTTAAATAGCAGAGCATAGCTCTCGTTCTCTCAATTTACGATGCATTTGGGAAACTGGACTGTGCTCGTCTCTAAACTGCAGGCAAATTTCCTATTTGAGACCGTTTTAGTTTTCTGTTGGGCAGTGGGGAGCTGTTCTGGAAGCGCGGGGAACAAACGAGGACAAGAACCAGGGAACGAAGGACGAGTTAATAGCCCACACAGAGGAAGACTTGTAATACTTTGGAGTGTGTCATTTCTTTCGTAATTATACCTCTAAAAAAATGGTCAAAAGGGGAAGGAGGAAGAGAACAAGAATCTGTATGGTGAAATGTTCGGGTATACGCTGCGATTACTGTCAAGTGCCCAAGTTTTAATCTGAAACGACGTCCCTCTCTTGCCTTCTCCGCCCGCCTCGGTTCTAGGGGTGACTGATGGTGTGCTTACTGAGGGAGGGCTACACATGAGGTTTGCAGCTTCTACTCTCATATGTGCACGCTCGCACACAATATCAAGCAGCAACTGCATGACAAGTTAAATCTGCTCAGGCTGACCCAAGTCACCATGGAGACAGTTGCCAGGGGTGAAAAGAGGGGGGAAAAAGTGTGTGGGGGGGTACCTACCGACGAGGTACTGACCATTTCACACCTGTCAACACTGTTGCACTCATCTTCTGTCACACACCTGACACGCTAAAACCACCTCCCACACCCGCAGCACGGCACTAAATCTACGTCCCCGTCACCGTTCAGCGGGTGGTCGCGTAGTCATCAGGAGAAGACACTAGGCTCTGTGTGTGTCCCTTTCTCTCGCTCTTTGTTCGGAAAGTGAGCCACCTTTTCATTTTCAGCCTACATGTTTCAACAAGGGCTGGAATTCATTTCAATTACTGAATAAATACAAGGCTCTCTGCAGCGCTCAAACAAACCCGGGGGGGGGGGTCAAAACACCACTCTGGGCAACAGGAACAGAATTTGTTTATTGCAGTAATGCAGGTTTAAGAGGGTCTCGGTTTTGTCAGTTCTTTCAGGCAGAGACGCACAGACGCAGAGAGAGAGAGAGATTTTATGCAAAACCAGATAGACATTCTGGTGCAACGGTCACACCATTTTGTTAACGTTAAACAGTTAACTTTGG
>JAODXR010000024.1:19370874-19383463 GCA_028877395.1 Cathorops festae
AGTTGTTAGTTGTTGTTAGTGGTTTTAAGAACAGTTTTTGGAGTTCATGTTTTTGGTTCAAGGTCCCAGTGACCAAAATATTTCAACACGTTATACACATAATACATATAGATATTGTTATGATAATTTGTTACCTTTTAATATAAGCATTTAATCAAAACCTAATGATGAAATTGACTCTACATCTACCATCAAAACAGAAATTTGCACCTTTAAACTGCTTTTAAATGACATTTCAAGCCTTTGTTATGTCTAAATCTCCAAAAGGCGGCCATTTTGGACGCCATCTTGAATTTCTCAGAGAACCCAGGGGGGATTCCTGGGGACTTTTGATTCTTAAAGATATTCTAAACATATCCTGAAATTTTCAGCTTGTCACTAATTTGTTCAATCCACCCACTGAAACGCTATTGCGCTAAAGCATGAAAAATCATCAATTTTGGACCCCATTTGGGCCACCATATTGAATTTCTCAGAGAGGCCAAGTTGGATTCCTCTGATTTTTTGGTATGTTGTTCCTATTATAGTAGAGTGTTAGCATACAATATTTGGTGCCAATCCATCCACCCATTGAAAAGTTATTATGTGAAAACCTATAAGATATCATAAATTTTGGCCGCCATCTTGAATTTCTCAGAGAGCCCAAGGGGGATTTCCGGGGACTTTTAGTATGTTATTCCTAAAGGTATTCTGAAGATATTCTGAGAAATCCAGCTTGTTATGAATTTGTTCCGGGTAAAACCCTAATACTCTTGGCCTAAAAGAGGAAGATTTGCATTGCACAGCACATGTTCACCAAGAGCAAGATGTTTGAAAGACCCCCACACAAGATAAAGGGGCAATTTCCAAAAAACTAAGTTCAAAATAAGGAGTCTTGTGGCTGATGCGTGTTCCAGGATCCAAAAAAGAAATCTTCCACTTGAATAACATTTTGCAGTTTTATTTTAACAAACTAAAGATGTGAATTCCATTTACGTACAATTCAAAAGGTTCCAAATAAATTCTGACTTGTGTATACGCACATCTAAACTATACAGAACAGGACATTTCACCACCGGACACGACACGGTCAGAAAACCCTGAGACTCCTGCTTCTCAGGCCGTGTCGATCCACAAACCAATCAGCAGACACCTAGTGTCACCATTGCACCTACGTGCCTAAAGTGGCAGTGCCTAATTCTTAATCATTAAAGTGCAATTACACTAAATCCAAGTTTTTTAACCATATACATTACTTATGAAATTTACTAATACTAAATCTTAAATTATGAATTATACAAATCAAGAATCTAAATGAAATTTAACTTATTTTATATTCTCAAGTGTAAATAGACATTTGGCACCTACACACATGAAAGATCGACCCTCAAAACTACATATTGGTCTAAACATTACTGTGCTGGGCAGGTCCATTTTACTCATTGTCTGAACAGCTGCATCAATGTTCATTGCAGTGTTCTCAAACATGTAATGTGTGGCCACGTGTCAGAGGACTCTGAGGTTGGCTGCTACCAGCATGATTTCTTTGACATCATTAATTCCATACCCCATGTCTCATCAGCAAAGCCACGAGCCGCCCATTGGAAAGACGTGGGGAAATGGGTCAAGAAGTGCATAGTCAATGGCAATGAATGGTCCCAAACAGAGGACCCTAGTGTGTTGTTTTGCCAAAAGCTTGGGGTCTACAAGCAAAGTCATGCTATGTGTGTGCATGTTAAGCGCAGCATAATATTAGCCACTGATGACCAGGGTCCTGGGGACCCCAGCCATAGTGGCCTGTTTGTCTCTGTTTCCACAGGCACAACTCCAGCAGAGGTGCACCCCAAATTGGCGGGAGTTCCAAATTCTGTTTGGGCGAAGGGTAAACATGATGTAGGCCTGATAAAGAATGCTGAACGAGTGGTGATAACCCCCAAATCAGATTTCAGGTCTACCAGACCCAGTACCCACTCAAACCAGAAGCAATCACAGGTATAAGACCGGTATTTTATTCTTTGCTGAAGACAGGTGCAATTGTCCCTTACCCAGACTCTCCAGTACGCACTCCTATTTTTCCAGTTAAGGTGGCAAGAAAACCATCCCATCCCAATGAGTGGAGATTTGTCCAAGATCTGCAAGCAGTCAATGCTGTGGTTGTTCCATGCATGCCTGACATCCCTAACCCATACACCATTTTGGGCCAGGTGCCTGCTGACAGTAAGTGGTTTTTCAGTGGTGGACCTAGCAAATGCGTTCTTTTCTATTCCCCTACATAAAAATAGCCAGTACTGGTTTGCCTTTATGTATGATGGTCGTCCATTCACTTTCACTCGTTTGTGCCAGGGTTACTGCAAGTCCCCAACCATATACAACCAGTGCCTCAGAGACAGCTTCGCTTCGTTAACTTTGTCACCAGGATCAGCTTTGCTGCAGTATGTTGATGATTTAATGATTTGTGCCCCAACTAAAGCTCAATGTGAAGATGACACTGTAACACGACTGCGACACCTCGCTAAGGAGGGGCATAAGGCTAGCCTCACAAAATTACAGTTTACAAAACAGAAGGCGCATTTCTTAGGGCATGACATCACAGGGGAGGGGAAAATGCTGTCTGCAAACAGAGTCTCAGCTATTCAGAAAATTCTCAAGCAATTCTCAAGTGAAACAAGTTTTGTCATTTTTGGGTAAGTGTTTCTATTGCAGAGCATTCATTCCGAATTATTCCATCCTGGAAAGCCCAGTGAGAGAGCTCGTGCACGGTTCATCCCTCACCGCTTCTTCACCTGTCGTATGGACACCAGAGGCTGAAGAAGCATTCCTGGCCCTAAATTGCACCCTGCAGACCACACCCATGCAGGGATTGCCTGACCCCAATAAACCAATTATTCAAACTATAGATGAAAAGAAGGGTTTCATGACCTCTGTTCTTTTGCAGAAGCGTAGGGATAGATTGAGACCTTTAGCCTACTTCTCCAGCAAGCTGGAACCAGTGGCAGCTGGACTTCCTGTTTGCCTGCATGCAGTTGCTGCAGCTGAAAAGGCAGTAACTGCTCCCAGAAATATTGTGGGGTATTCTAACCTCACCTTTTTGGTCCCACATGCTCTCTCCCTGCTTCTGTTGGAACAAAAAATCCAGACATGGTCCTCTATTTGGATGGTTCAGCCTCCAGAGATGGGAAAGAACAAAGTAGGTTTTGCCATAGTCTCAGATCACGAGGTCCTCAAGGTATCATGTCTGTCCTCAAACCTGTCGGTGCAGGCCGCAGAGCTTTGTGCCCTTATCAAGGCATGCAAATTGGCTGCAGGGCAATCTGTCATTTTTTATGGACAGTAGGTATGCATTTGGCATTGTGCACGATTTTGGCACCATTTGGAAACAGAAATTTTCTCACTAGCATAGGATCTCCCATTGCACATCACAAACTGATCTCTGAGATGTTAGATGCTATTCTACTCCCTAGAGCCATTGCTGTAAGTGTGCTGCCTATACTAACAATACTGATCTTGTGTCTCAAGGGAATGCCAGGGCAGACATGGCAGCTAAGTGTGCAGTCTCAGCTTCCAGTTCACCCTCTAACCTTGCATTTCCTCAGGTTTCTACCTCCTGTTTACAGCTAGCAGACCTTCAGAGCACTAATACTCAGGACGAGAGATGAGTCTGGAAACAGGCCAGCTGTATCTTTGCAAACTCGGTCTAGGTTTGTCCCTTGGGCCTTCCCTGTCTACCAAAACACATGTTCCCTTTCTATGCAAAATTGGCCCATGGGCTCACCCATGTGTCAAAAGGGGGATGGTAGCAGAAGTAACAAAGAGATGGTTCACAAAGGGGTTTTCAAAGTATGCTGTGAAATTTTGCAAGCAATGATTGATGTGTGCACAACATAATGCATGTCAAGGTATCAAACTAAGTCAAGCAGCACACCCAATACCAGACAAAACATTTGATCATCTCTCAAAGGACTTCATTGAACTGACACCTAGTGAAGGGAAAAGGTAGCACCTGGTAATAATTGACATGTTTTCAAAATGGGTTGAAGTATTCCCCACAGCTAATCAAGACTCAGAGGCAGTAGTCAAAGCACTCTTGAGAGCTATAATTCCTAGGTGTGGTATACCTAGCAAAATCTCAAGTGACAATGGAACACCGTTTGTTAATGCAGCCCTAAAGTAAATAGGAGCATTCCTAGGGATAGACCTGAAACAACATTGTGCCTACCATCCTGCCAGTGCGGGAGCAGTAGAGAGGGAAAATGGGTCCCTTAAAAATAAACAAAGCAAAGCTTGTGCAGAAACAGGGCTAGGATGGACAAAGGTCCTCCCTGTACAGTAGTACTCACACAAATGAGGATGCAAACTAGGCCTAAACATGGGTTAAACCCATTTGAAATTCTGTTTGTATGAGTACCCAACACGGGGATAGGGCCAGCTCAAGGAACACTGCCGGATTTACTGTGAATTACTGTGCAACATTGTCCTCTGCTTTGAAATCTATCCACAATCAGGTAAAAGAAGTGCTTCCCAAGCCTGCTGAGGGACCTCTGCATGATCTACAACCAGGTGATTGGATAGTGGTGAAGGACTTCCAACAAACCAAGTGGAACAAGCCATGGTGGAATGGCCCATTCCAGGTCCTGCTCACAACCTCAATGGCAGTGAAGGTCACAGGCAGAGTGACATGGATCCACGCTAGCCACTGCAGGAGGGTTCCTGAACTGGCTGAGCAGGAGGAAGAGGAAGGCCTAAGTGACCCAGACGCTGACTAAAGCTTGTGAGGAAGAAAAGCATCACTACATGGAACAGTGCAAGTATCACATCAATCACGCACGCACCCTCAGTAGGGAAGAGTATTTCAGTGTCTAGCCGATAGATAAGTCTTAAGGTTTCGAGTTTCCTCCAAGTCCCAGTGAGGTGGGGCGAGCACCAACAAACATCAAGAAGGGCAAAGGTTAACTCGGAGACATAGTTAACATAAAATGAAGGGGGTAAATCATTATAAGCTAGGTCCAGTCGTGGGCCAGAGATCCTTCTGGGGCTCACAGGAGGATTCATGTGGTGGTCGATTACAGGGAATCCAGGCTGACACAGAGTCAAAGACAGTTGGTTTAGTGGATGGAAGACTCTAATTCTATCCACCATACCGGTCCTGGGCTTAGTGATTGCGATGCTATGTTTGCTCCCTGTTTTCTATCAATGTTGTATGTCTGTGTTTCAGAGTCAGCTGACAAATATTGGTTACCAGATGGTGAAAATAGACTCAGACGACTTGCCTGACTGGCCTCCAAACCCAGATGAAGACTATAACCCATCATTCGATGACATCAGCACAGCTGACATGAAATTAGTCCTAACTTAAAGCACTTTCATTTATGGTTGTTTCCTGTTCTATTATTCCTGATTATGTATTGTGGCAGCAGGGGCGTGGTCAAGCATCGGCCTGCGACAGGAGGGAGGAGTCAGGGAAGGTAAGTGGCAGATTCACATCACCTGTTGTCAATTAACATGTGTTTGGGTGTCTCCCCAGTGATCGCGCCCTTGATAAGGAGAGCGAGAGCGGAGGAGAGCTGGCTCCCCAACCAGACGCTGGATGTGCGTGTGTGTGTGTTTGGGACATGAGCATAAAAGACTACTGAAAAGTATCTTTAATAAAAGAGATTATTGAACTCAGTTCTGCCTGCCATCCTTCTGTGCTCCTCCCACTCATACGAGCTGTCACAGTGGTGCTGAAACCAAGGATCTGGAGCTCATCCTGGCAAAGATGAGCCCGCAGGATGACCCCGAGGCCTTCCTCACTCTCTTTGAACCTTGGGATGGCCAGTGGAGCAGTGTGCAGAACGGCTCTTCCCACTGCTAACGGGTGAGGTGCAGCTGGCCGCACTTCAGCTCCCTGCCGACAGACAACTGGTCTATGCAGACCTTCACCGAGCCATCCTCCAGCGGGTGGGATGCACCCCGGAACAACAGTGACAACACTTTTGCGCTCTGCATCTGGAGGAAGTTGGCCGGCCTTTCGCGTTTGGTCAGCAGCTCCAGGATGCTTGCTGGTGGTGGTTGAGGGCCGACAACCGTGACGCCGAGGGGATCATTGATCAGGTGGTACTGGAGCAGTTCATCGCACGTCTGCCAGCAGGAACCGCAGAGTGGGTCCAGTGCCACCGCCCGGCATCAATGGATCAGGCCATTGAGCTAGCGGAGGACCATTTGGTGGCTGTTCCGATGGCAGGACATCGAGCAACTTCTTCCTCTCTCTCTCTCTCTCTCTCTCTCCCCCTCCTCCTGTGTCTTGCCCTTGCCCTATTCCCCCACCATGGAGGTGGGGGCCGTTGCCACCCCAACCGGCTCCCCGTACACGCGATGCCCTCCTGTTTCTCCCTTTTGTGTCTGTCTCTTCCCCACCTCAGTTGAGTGAGCCCCGGAGCACCAGTGCAGAGGGAAAGCCCGGGCCGGTTTGTTGGCGCTGTGGGGAGCCGGGCCATCTCCAACAGCAATGCTCGGTGATGGAAGTGGGCGCGGTGGTTCGGATCCCCGATGTGCCAAGAGCCGCACTTGATTGAGCCAGAGTGTATCACATACTGGTGAGTATCCAAGGGGATACATATCAGGCATTGGTGGACTTGGGCAGTAATCAGACCTCAGTCCACCAAAGCCTGATGCAAACTGAGGCATTGGGGGGGAGCACCATTGCTGAAGGTTTTGTGTGTGCACGAGGACGTTCACAAATATCCTTTACTGCCAGTCCACATTCTTTTTTGAGGAGAAAAATTTAGAGTAAAGGTAGCGGTTAATCCTCGCCTTACCCACTCGATAATTTTGGGGACAGATTGGCTGGGATTTGGGGAATTAATCAGTCATTTAGTGAAGAGTGGGTCCTGCTATAGTTTAACAGGGGGAGGTTCTGTGGTGGAATTGGTGGGAGTAGATGTCGCAGAGCTGTCTACATCATTGCTGCGACAGAGCGAGGAGCCACTGGCTCCTCCTCCATCTCTCGGGGAATCCCTCGAGGATTTACCATTGGAACAGTCGCAAGATGAGACTCTGTGGCATGCGTTCAACCAAGTGAGATTAATTGATGGTCAAACGCTCCAGCCAAATGCCACCCTGTCCTTCCCCTACTTCTCGATTATGAAAAATAGATTATACAGAGTGATGCAGGACACTCAAATGAAAGAACAAATCACACAGCTTTTAATTCCAAAGAGCCACCAGGAATTTATATTCCAGGTGGCTCACTTTTAATCCCATGGCTGGTCACTTAGGACAAGACAAAACACTAGCCCGGATAATGGCCCCATTCTATTGGCCAGGAATTCACGGCGATATTCGTAAGTGGTGTACGACGTGCCGCGAATGTCAATTGGTAAATCCAGTGGCCATTCCAAAAGCGCCTTTGTGCCCTCTCCCTTTAATCGAGACCCTGTTCGAAAGGATTGGGATGGATCTCATCAGGCCGTTAGATCGGTCAACATGAGGGTACCACTTTATTTTAGTTCTGGTGGACTATGCAATGCGATACCCGGAAGCAGTGCCTCTTTGCAGTATCTCAGCATGCTGTATTGCGGAAGCACTCTTCAGCATCTTCTCCCGAGTTGGAATCCCTAGAGAGATTCTGACTGATCAAGACACCTCATTTATGTCACGCACACTGAAATAACTGTATGGGCTATTGGGAATCAAACCGATCTGCACCAGCGTTTATCACCCACAAATGGATGGACTAGTTGAATGGTTCAATCACACCCTCAAAAATATCATTAAAAAATTCGTGAGGACGCACATAATTGGGATAGATGGCTCGAACCCTTGTTATTTGCAGTGCGAGAAGTCCCCCAAGCCTCCATGGCGTTCTCCCTATTCCAATTGTTATATGGGCGTAAGCCACGCGGCATCCTAGATGTGCTGTGAGAAAATTGGGAGGAGGGACTTTCACCAAGCAAGAATGAAATTCAATATGTTATGGACCTGCGTGAAAAACTCCACACACTCACTCAACTAACCCAGGAGAATTTGCGGCAGGCTCAAGAACAACAGACCCGCCTGTATGGCAAGGGTAGGTGCCTTAGGGGGTTCACACCGGGAGATAAAGTTCTCATACTGTTGCCCACATCGAGCTCCAAATTAATCGCCAAGTGGCAAGGGCCCTTTGAGGTCACACGGCTAGTCGGGAACGTCGACTATGAGGTGAAATGGATGGACAGGGGTGGGGCACTACAAATTTACCACCTCAATCTGCTCAAACTCTGGAATGAGGAGGTCCCCATTGTGTTAGTGTTGGTGTTTCCGGAAAAGGCGGAGCTGGGACCGGAGGTTCAAAAGGGAGCATTGGCATCACGTACCTCTCCGGTCCCCTGTGGAGACCACCTCTCCCCAACCCAACATGCGGAGGTTGCCCAGTTGCAGATCTAATTTTTGGATGTGTTCTCACCCCTGCCCGGCCGCACCAACCTCATAGAGCACCACATTGAGACACCCCTGGGGGTGGTAGTGCACAGCCACCCTTCCCGACTACCCGAACACAAGAAAAAAGTGGTTCGGGAAGAACTCGAGGCCATGCTCGAAATGGGCATTGTCAAGGAGTCCCACAGTGACTGGAGCAGCCTGGTGGTCTTGGTTCCCAAGGCCGATGGGTCGGTCCGGTTCTGTGTGGACTATAGAAAAGTCAATGTCGTGTTTAAATTCGATGCGTACCCAATGCCTCGTATTGACGAGTTGCTTGATCGACTAGGAATGGCTCATTTTTATTCAACACTGGATTTGACAATGGGTTATTGGCAGATCCTCTTGACTCCATTATCCTGAGAGAAAATGGCCTTTTCCACGCCGTTTGGCTTACACCAATTTGTCAAACTTCCTTTTCGGCTGTTTGGGGTGCCTGCTACGTTCCAATGGCTTATGGACAGGGTCCTCCACCCCCACACCACCTATGCGGCCGCGTACTTGGATGATATTATTATCTATAGTAATGACTGACCGCGGCACCTAAAACACCTGAGGGCCATCCTTGGGTTGCTGAGGCAAGCAGGTCTCACAGCCAACCCGAAGAAGCGTGCGATTGGGCAGGTGGAAGTACAGTATCTGGGCTTCCACTTGGGCAGTGGGTAGGTGCGTCCCCAAATTAATAAGACAGCAGCGATTGCGGCCTGAGGCCCAAGTCCAAAAGTCCTCTTGATTGAAGCCCAATACCAAAAAGGTGGTGAGACAGTTCCTGGGGCTGGCTGGTTACTATCGTAGGTTTTTACCTAATTATTCGGACGTCATCAGCCCACTGACTGATCTCACTAAAAAGGAGGCACCAGATCCGGTCCAGTGGATGGAGCAATGCCAGCGGGCTTTCTCTGAGGTAAAGACTGCACTGTGTGGGGGGCCACTTTTATACTCCCCTGACTTTTCTCTCCCCTTTACTGTATATTGCAGACGGATGCGTCGGACAGGGGGCTGTTCTGTCCCAGGAGGTGGAGAGGGAGGATCGCCCAGTGCTATATATCAGCAAAAAGCTGTCGGGGCGTGAGGGCCGCTACAGCACAATCGAAAAGGAGTGACTGGCCATCAAGATTGCGGTCCTCGCCCTCCGCTACTACCTGCTGGGATGACCTTTCACCCTCTGATCAGACCACGCGCCCCTCCAGTGGCTCCACCGCATGAAGGATGCCAACGTGCGGATCACCCATTGGTATCTGGCACTTCAGCCCTTTAACTTCAAGCTGATCCACAGGCCGGGGACGCAGATGGTCGTGGTGGATTTCCTCTCCTGTCACGGGGGGGGTCGGCTGCAGGCCGGACAACTGCCCGGCCTGAGTCGGGCGGTGGGGGTATGTAGGGGAGGTAAGTGGCAGAATCACTGCACCTGATGTCTGTTAACCTGTGTTTGTGTATCTTCTGCAGTGACCACACCCTATATAAGGAGTGAGAGAGAAAAGGAAGGGAGCTCTCTCCCCCCAACCAGACAACCTGTGTGTGTGTGTGTGGGGGGGGGGGTGGCTGAGAGAGTTCTGTCACTGTAAAGTGTCTAATAAAGTGCTTTTTGTGAACTCAGTTCTGGCCTGCCGTCCCTCTGTGCTCTGCCCACCCATCTGAAGTCCTACAGGGGGTTATCCATCCATCCATTATCTGTAGTCACGTATCCTGTGCAAGGTCGCAGGCAAGCTGGAGCCTATCCCAACTAACTATGGGTGAGAGGCAGGGTACACCCTGGACAAGTCACCAGGCCATCACAGGGCTGACACATCGAGACACACAACCATTCACACTCACGTTCACACCTATAGTCAATTTAGAGCCACCAATTAGCCTAACCTGTATGACTTTGGGAGAAACCAGAGCACCCAGAGGGGATCCACACAGACATGGGGAAAACATGCAAACTCCACACAAAAAGCACCTCGTTGGCTGCTGGGCTCAAACCCAGGACCATCTTGCTGTGAGGTGACAGTGCTAACCATTACACCACTGTGTCATATATGAGACATTTTAAAAGATTAAATTTGGCTCAGTAAAATCTTAGCATTCTTAGCTATTTTTGTGATGCTACCCTGGAGCTAGCCACCCTTGCCACCTACCTGAAAGCTCTCTGGCCATGAAATGTCATAAAACAAAGAGTTGTCACAACAAAGTCACCTTCTCATATTTAACACCACAGAGCTGGACATGAGAATCTGGAAAATATATGTCACTGAATTGAAGCTTGTTTTTCCTGTTCAACTGCTCTGTGTGTGTGTGTGTGTGTGTGTGCGCGCGCACGCATGTGTGTACGTGTGGGTGTTTATTTGAAGGACGCTGTCAGCTTGTGTACAGCCTGTGTGACAGTTGAAGACCCTCTCAGGTAAGCACCTTGTGTGTGTGTATGCGTGTGGGAGTGTGTTTTTTTGACCTGGGTGTCAGTCATGGCAGCTCGGTGACATCTCATTGTCTTCCACAGTGCAAGTGGATGACTGAGACAGACGTGATAAGCCTACACTGCAAAGACAGCTTCCTCATGACAGAAAGCACAACCTTCCTGTTCATCAGTGGAGGAAGAAAATACAACAGTCTTCTGTGAGACACAGCTGCTTCAGTGCTGTTAGCTACCAAAAAAAATCAAATGGATAACATGAAAAAATAAAAAATAATGTATATATTGTTCCATTTCCCCAAAGATCAATTGTCGATCAGCTAAAACATGTTTGTGTTGTTTCGGTCATTGCGTATGAGGCTAATCTTACTAAAAAACAAAAAAACAACCCTGAACTTTCACTTTGTGTCTAAATCATCACACACTCTCCTCAAACTGAGGTGTCAAGTTGTTCAAGATCTTAAACACATTTATTTGAATGTTAAAAAACAGACAATACAGGATGACAGAGCTAAAAGTAGTAACGGCAGCCATTTTGAATCACATTTTATCACAGCACAAGATGGCTTTCTTTCAATTTTCTGAACTCTGAATGTGGATATTTATTTGTTTGTTATTTAGAATTCTTCTCTAAAATCTTCTTTTGATATGGTATCTCTGAACCACATGCCTTTCGACACAAGTGTGAACTTTTTCTTTCTTAATGCTCAAGGCTATAAACTTCTCTCATTCTATTAACATTATTAACCTTATGATTCAAGTATAAAATTCATTAACATGTCTAAGCTGAGACAACAACAATTGTTTTCAGAGAAAACAAAACGTTACACAATGATCTACAACGTACGTTATGTTATGATTATGGAATAGGTGTATTACCCATTACTACAGCTATATGTTTCTTTTTTGTTGTTGATTTCTTCTTCCTTACATATTACCTTGGAACACCAGAGACCAAAATACACCATCATTATTTCCTGTAGTTCTGGATTTGATGATGTTCTAACCTTCTGTCTTTTCAGCACTCTTTCTCTCTTGGTAGATGTAATTTGAGTACATGAATAAAATAAAACAAAAAGTGTCTGGGGTTTGAATGGCTCTACAGACTGCCAGGTGCAGCATACAGAAAATAAACCTGTACTTATCTCATTGAGAGAGAGAGAGAGAGAGAGAGCGCGCAATTTTCCTGAAAGCTGCAGGGCTCTTCACAGAATAACCTGTCACCAAATTCTCCTCGCTGTGGAATTTAAAAAATAAATAAATAAAAATTTAAAAAGTCTGGATCTGAAAATTCACAGTTGGCAAGTAAAATGGAGAAGTTTGAAGGTACGCAGCTAACAAAATCTGTCAGTCTGTAATTTTTCACATTAAAAGACGAATTTTCTCCCTATGTACCAAATGTACTCCGAGACCTTGAGGCACATTTCCATATTTCCATTCAGAACAGATGATTCGGTGGTGGTTCACTATATAAAGCCAAGTAATAGAAATAACTAGGATAAAAGTTATGTTTTTCATCCCTTCTCCCTCATAGACTACCCTTCTCCTTCTTACTTGATTCACTCAAATTGGCAAGGATTTCCCACAATCCCCCTGGAGGAATATGATCCCTTCTTGGTTCCATGCAGAGCCAAAAGCTAATGCATATCATTTTGGTAGGAGTGTGTCTTGTGTGTACATGTGCACAATGCAAAAAACTGAAGACTGAATTTCTCATCTCATCATCTCTAGCCACTTTATCCTGTTCTACAGGGTCGCAGGCAAGCTGGAGCCTATCCCAGCTGACTA
>JAODXR010000024.1:19533080-19543829 GCA_028877395.1 Cathorops festae
ACCACGTGACCCACTCTACGCACGTCACCAACCCGGCATGTCAATCACATTCTCAAAACAGAAATCTGTCCGCAACATTCCGGCCCCTAATTATTACAACAATACCCAGTAATAATTACACATTTCAATAACCCAAAACAGTACACGCATACACATTCTCACGCCGACACTCAAGGTCCATGAAGGAATTTCTTTCACCCCTTTTTTTTCTCGTTCCTGTGTTCGTGTTCATGTGTGCATGTGTGCATGTGATGTGTGTTTCTCATACAGGTCAAAAAGGGGGTCAGTCATAGGCCAGAGGTTACTAGCACTTAGCCTAGATATGAAGTCGGTCATGTCAACTGGCCAGTGCATTTAACGTAAGAGGTCAAGGTCACGTTATGTGTAGTCAAAGGTCAGGGATCAGAAGCCTCTGCAAGGAGGCATAGCTTCGTGACAGGCCGGCATACAAGGCTGGTCGGAGTCTTGACCCAGACCTGACGCACCAGCCCTTTCTGGTCTGGCATAGTTGCTGTGACTCTGCCGATGATCCAGGAACCACGAGGAGCAGAGTCGTCCACGATGAGAACCACGTCTCCAACAACGAAGTTGGGCTTGACTCTTGTCCATTTGTCACGTCGCTGAAGCTGTGGCAAGTACTCCTTGATCCACCTTTTCCAGAACAGGTCAGAGATGTATTGGACCTGTCTCCATCTTTTCCGTGCATAAAGGTCATTTTTCTGGAGCAGACCGGGAGGCAAGTGTGGATTTGATTTGAGTAGAAGGAGGTGGTTTGGAGTTAGCGCTTCCAAGTCATTTGGGTCAGTGGACTGCTGAGTAATGGGCCTGCTATTAAGGATTGACTCCACCTCACATAGGACCGTTTGCAGACCATCTTCGTCCAAGTGCTGTGTCCGGAGTGTGGAGTTAAGGACCTTTCGGATGGAACGAATCAAGCGCTCCCACACACCGCCATGGTGTGATCCGGTTGGAGGATTGAAGATCCATTGCACTCCTTTCAACAACAACGTGTCAGAGATCTTTTCCTGATTCCACTCTTCCATTGCTCTTCTCAGTTCACGCTCTGCTCCCACAAAGTTGGTGCCATTGTCAGAGCGCAGTTCTTGTACCTGGCCTCGCCTAGCAACAAAGCGGCGTAGGGCATTGATGAAGGAATCCGTGTCAAGAGATGTGGCGACCTCAATATGCACAGCTCTGATCGCCAAGCACGTAAAGATGACTCCATAGCGCTTCACTAGACTTCTCCCACGCTTCACTTCAAACGGTCCAAAGTAATCCACTCCTACGCAGGTAAAGGGGGGTTTCTCAGGAGTTACTCTGCTTCCGGGTAAGTCCGCCATTTGTTGTTGGCCAACTGCTCCATGATGCCACCTGCATACCACACACCTTGACATGATGCTTCTTATCAGAGTTCCAGCACGGGGAATCCAGTATCTCTGATGCAGCCTTGACAGAATGTGGTTCCTACCACCATGACCCACTTCTTTATGAATGTGCTGCAGAATGAGGCTAGCAATGTGATGATCTTTGGGGACTATGGCTGGGTGTTTTGAGTCTTCAGACATAGCTGTTCTGCTAAGACGGCCACCAACTCGCAGCACACCTTCCTCCAGGACAGGATTCAACTTGTACAGATGGCTGCTTCGTTTCACGTTTCCTCCTCCTTGCAGACAGGAGATTTCTTCTGCATACTGCTTGAATTGACAGAACTTGATTATCTGTGTCTCTGCATCCCTGATCTCTCCCAATAAGAGGGAGCCTTTGCGGGAGCCATCCGCATGACCAGCTGTATCAGAACTGGACTGAGGAGGAGCACTGACTTTACTGTGGCGCAGGAGTGCTGCTTTGAACCTCAGGATCCAACCCACCACCCTTACAAGGCGAGTCCAGGACGAGGTTTTATTGATCAGAGGGGTAAAAGGATGGCTGTCCTCACCACCATCAGTATCACTGGCAGCAGTTCGTAAAACATTAATTGCAGCAGAGACCTTGACTTCGGGGTCTTCAGGAGAGAGTTCTTGTGAATTGTCTGGGCTCACAGGCCACCCGCTCTCTCGCTGCTTAAGAAATGCAGGACCATTTAACCATGACACATTCCTCAAGAAAGGCTCTGCCTTCATGCCTCTGGAGGCAAGATCTGCTGGATTATCTGCCGTGCTCACATACCTCCACTGGGAGGCCTTTGAGGTTTTCAGAATTTCTGAGACTCTGTTCGCCACAAATACACGAAACCTGGTTGTCTCGTTGTTGATGTATTTCAGCACCGAAGTGCTGTCTGTCCAAAACACTGAATCTAACAGAGGCAGTTTCAGCTCCTTCCTCCACAGCCCATCCATGCGAGCTGCCACCACTGCTGCGGTCAGCTCCATTCGAGGAATTGTGACTGGTTTCAATGGTGCCACCCTGGACTTTCCCATTATGAAAGAAGTGTGCACTTGGGAGTGACTGTTACACAGCAGCAGGTAGGTGACGGCGCCATACCCCTTCTCACTCGCATCTGCAAAGTGGTGCAACTGCGCAGCGGTCAGCTCCCCAAAGTCAGGAGGCTTTAGACATCGTCTGATGCTGACATTGTCCAACAGCTGCAGTTCCGTGACCCAGTCTTTCCACTGCTGGGCAACTGCTGATGGTACAGGGTCGTCCCATCCCGTCCCCCTCTGACATAGATCTTGAAGGATCCTTTTAGCAGCGAAGATGACCGGAGCAAGGAACCCTAGGGGGTCATAGAAGGAGCTCACTGTGGAGAGGATGCCTCTACGAGTCAGGGGTTTGTCTGGGATGGATATACAGAACTTGAATGCATCTGACTGCACGCACCATCGCACTCCCAACGCACGCTCAACAGGCAGGACATCAGAGTCCAAATCCAAGTCCTTGATTTCCTTTGCTCTCTCTTCCTCTGGTATTCTTGACAGAACACTGCGACTGTTGCTTATCCACTTTGTCAGGTGGAAACCGCCCTTAGCGCAGAGGTCTCTGAGGTCTGTGTAGAGAGAGATGGCTTCCTCCACTGAGGCTACTGAGGCAAGGCAGTCATCGACATAAAAACTATTCAAGACAGTGTCAACTGCCAGCTGGCTGAAGTGTGACCGATTGTCTTCTGCACATTTTCGTAGCGCATAATTAGCGCAGCTCGGAGAGGATGTTGCTCCAAACAGATGAACTGCCATTCTGTACTCTTGCATGTCCTGACTTAAGTCGCCACTGGGCCACCATAGAAATCTCAACAAGTCAGCATCTTCCTCTGGCACCCGCACCTGGTGAAACATGGCTTCAATGTCAGACATCAAGACAACAGGCTCTTTTCTGAACCTAGTCAACACACCAACCAATGTGTTTGTGAGGTCAGGACCACTCAGCAACTGCGCATTTAGGGAAATGCCTCGGAAAGATGCTGCGCAATCAAAAACAACTCTGATTTTCCCTTTGGTTGGGTGGTAAACTCCATGGTGGGGGATATACCAGATCTTACGGCTTATATGTTGGTCTATAGGGGGCGCACATTGTGCATAGCCTTGCTTACGGCCTGTATGTTGACGTTCTGTAGTTGGTATACTTTGTGCATAGCCTTGCTTACGGCCTGTATGTTGACGTTCTGTAGTCTGTATACTTTGTGCATAGCCTTTGGAAAGGAGGTCTGTCATGAAAGTGGTATAATCTCTGTGAAACTCTTGGTCTCTGACAAATCTTCTCTTCAGGCTTACGGCACGCTGCTCTGCAATTGCACGGTTGTTCGGCATGTTCATGCCTCTGTCTCTTAAAGGCAGGGCGATGCTGTAGTGCCCATCTTTCAATGTTACTGACTTACTGGCCAACTCTAGGAACTTGGAATCTTCTCTTGACAGAGCCGACTGCTCATCATGGCTGCTCTCAGGGAAGTCCATCTTAAACTGCTGCTTCCACAACTCATCTAGACTCACCGCAGAAATCCGGTTGACATTGACTGTGGACATACATTTTTGACTTTCAAAGCATTCTTTGCCAAGAGGCCCATTAACCGTCCAGCCAAGGACAGTTTTAATGGCAAAAGGACCATTGTCCACGCTCCGTACAACCTCTAGAGGTTCCAGCGCTCTGGGCATGTTCATGCCAATCAGGATTTCAACTTGCGCCGGTATTTCTGGCAGAAGAACTTGGCTTAAATGAGGCCAGCCTTCCAGGTCCCGCTGCCTCGGGATGTTGCACGCATTGACCGGCATGCTCTGCTGAGTAAAAAGAGCAGGCATTTCGCAGAAGACGTCACTCTGCAGTCCCGCAACCTCCAGATCCGTCACAATGCCGCTGTTCACAACTTTCTCCTGCCCCATTGTGCGCAGGAGAATCTTTGTCTTCCTCTCGGTCAGATTCAATTTGGCCAGTAGACCCACAGTACAGAAGGACGCTGAACTCCCCGGGTCTAAAAACGCATAAGTTTCAACTGTTCTGTGGCCTTTCCTTGATTTTACTTTAACTGGTATAATGGCCAGCTTGCAATCGTGCTCACCGGCCCCAGTAAGGCCACTAGACTGAACTGCAACGGGACTTTCTTCTGCCAGGGTGTCAGACCTGGGTTCATTATTTTCCTTATGAATGTGGAGCAGACTTGGATGCTTGTAAGTACAGACTTTACATGAAAGGCGTCGCCTACAATCTTTAATAATATGCCCAGTGCACAAACAGCCAAAACAGATGCCGTTCCTTTTAAGAAATGAAATCTTCTCATTGTGAGGCTCCTTACTGAGATGAGAACATGACTCCAATGAATGCGTGCCTTTACAGAACAGGCAGGGTTTCTTGTGGCCGTGATGCTCCTGCACTGCTGCTTGATCCGTCTCAAAACCTGTGACTGTTGTGCCGAAGCTGCTCTCTTTCATTCTTGGGCGCACTGTGCGCCTCCCTCCCTCGCTGGCCTTGGCTGCTGGATGGTTGGACAGGGGGTCGGACAAGCTCCCAAACACAGGGTCAGTGACTATTTTGACTTGGCGCTCTAGAAAAGTGACAATGTCCATGAATGCAGCTCTCCGATGTTGTTTCTCCTGAATATCCCAAGATGCTGATCGCCATCTGTCCTTCATTTTATACGGCAGCTTGCTAATCACAGAAAGCATATTGCTTGGCGTGTTCAACTCTGAAAGGCCGTCAACCTCCTCCATGGCATTACAACATCCGCGCAGGAAGAGACTATATGCTTGAAGTGCTTCCGCATCCTCAGATCGAAGGAGTGGCCATGAGTGGATTTTATTCAGGTAAGACGCTGCAATCACGTGCTCATTTCCAAAATGTTCATACAAGAGAGTTTTTGCCTTCACGTATCCAGCACCATTTGCCATATGTTGGCAGCTCTTAACCAATTCATGAGGTTGCCCCCTAGTGTACTGTGCTAAGTAGTGGAGGCAGTCATCAAAGTTGTTAGTTTTTGACTCGATCACTTGTTCAAAGGACCTCATGAAGGCGTGGAAGTGAAGAGGGTTTCCGTCAAAGACGGATATTTCTCTCTTTGGCAACGTTGCCAAACTTTGTTGATGGACCAACATTTCAGTCAAACGATTTTGTGTGTGCATGATTGAAACCAGATTAGCATTGGTTGCTGAGCCAGCATTTTGTTGTGAAGACCAGTGTGCAGGTTGTTGTACTGGCAAGCTTGCCTTTGGTTGTGACGGCAAGTATGTGTTCTCTTTCACTTGTGCGGGAGGTCCAGTGAGAGGAGGGGCTGGTTTATACATTATCATTTGTTGTTTCACTGTAGACTTTGTGTTGAAAGCAACTGGATTTTCTTTTGGGTTTAAGTCAAATGTCCTTGGGACAAACGTGTCTGCATCCACGTCAAGGTTTTTAAAGGCCCTTTTGTTCGCGTTAAAGTAAGACTCCATTCCGTTTGACTTTCTTGACGCAGAGCTCCGCACAATCGATCCAGTTTTCAACACGTCCGCCTTTGCGGCAACTGCTGCAATATTTGCTTCCAATTGAAGCTCCTCTTTCCTTCTCCTCAATTTCTCCTCCTGTTTCTCAATGCTGTGCTTTTCCTTGAGCGCTTGTTGCTGTGCGAGCAAGGCAGCCATTTCGGCTTGGGCTCTGCGATAGTCAGAGGCAGTTGAAGAGGCTTTTGAATTTGCCCTACTCCCAAGGTTTGACACACTGTCCATTGGAGATACATCATCTTGCTCATCATGTTGAGAATGAAAAGGCAGGTGGAATTGTGTGTGCTCATTTGCTTGCACATCTCCCTCCAGCGGGGCATTTTGAGATGACACCTCATCCGATGGCCTACCCGAAATTTTAACAATGCTTGCAAGCCATGCTTTTACGTCCTCGATAAACCATTCGTTGAATTTTGTTATGCTTGAGAACCATTCATTTTGTTTATTTTGCTCTTCTGTAGGCATTAGTGGTAACAGGGAGACATGAAGCTCAGTGGCTCTTTCAAGCCGCTGCGTTAACTCATGGAGCAGTATTTTGACCTGAGATTCATTCTCATCAGCATTCATTAGATCTTTCAGGGAAGTGATGATACCTTTCATTTTGTTTACATGCTTTTTCCGTTCTGTTTGAATGTTTTCAATCTTGTTTAGCAGAGCTTTTTCAGTGAGGACAATTTGTCTCTTATCCTGGGCATTTTTTACGACAGGAGTTTCTTTGTTACTCATTTTGGCATGTTTCACACTTTGGTTTTCTGTGTCACTCATTGTTGCATTATTCACACCAAGGGTTTCTTTGTCACACATTATTGCAGGCCCATCTTTCACAGCGGGGGCTTCTTGGTCACTCATTACAAGTGTTTCAATGAGGCATGCAAATCACAGCATTAAATACAATATCAAAGCAACAGCAGTATTCACAAATCCACGAACGCCTGAGCAGCAGCACACACACACAGCGCTATGATTCCGATGAACACCAGTGTTCTTGTTAGCCACAGAATCCACGGTCCAAGCAATGAATGAAACGTGACGTAAGCACGACGTCGGCTACTCAGGAAGTCACCATCAACAGCAGTCAGCCTTCACCAAGCCAGCGATAATTCAATAAACAGATGTACATTACCGCAGTTGTCTTCTCTGTTCAGGTAAATTGCTTTCTTCACGTTGTTGTGTTTTCTGTGTGAGCTCATGGGCGTTTTAAGCTGTGCTCCATTTGCCGTCCGAGCAAATGCCGTATTTTGTTGACAATATTGTGGCGACGTATCAAACTAATATTTAAGTCGCCGAGTAGCTGAATTAGGGGAAAGGTTTGCCCGACGCGCCGTTGTACAAAAGGGTTCAAGTTGATCCACGTTCCATGCTGGTTTTATTCAAGTTACATCTCAGAGGTAAAAGGGTTCACAATGCTCCATCCATGATCATTAAAATCCAGACATTCAAGGCGAAGTCACAGGTGTGCAAACGTGCAAAAAGTGAAAGGTGCGCTGTGCAAACGAGGTTTAAAGTGCACGGAGTAGCGTGGTCATAAGCGGTTCTTAGTAAAGCCAGCGGTGTAGCGTGGCCCAAACGAGCGGTGTACAAGAAGCGGTCAACAAAATGTAGGCTTTCCCCAAACACCTACTCACTACTACTACCGCCATTCCCAAGCAGCCCAGGTGATATACAAACTTAATCACCACGTGACCCACTCTACGCACGTCACCAACCCGGCATGTCAATCACATTCTCAAAACAGAAATCTGTCCGCAACACCCCGCCTTTCGCCTGTAGTCAGCTGGGATAGGCTCCAGCCTTGCCTGCGACCCCGTAGTAGGATAAAGCGGCTAGAGATAATGAGATTATTATTATTATTATTATTATTTTATTTTTATTTTTTTTTATTCAGAAGGGAGACATTTGAAAATGGGGTGACTAGGATGTGAGGGGCCGGTGATCATTTTAGCTGGTCGTTTACTGACTCAAACAGAGTACAAGTCTTGAATGGTGAGCAGGTCTGTGCCAGTGATCTTCTGTGGTCCAGGATATCCTCTAGTCTGAGTTTATGTTGTAAACCCTGAGCCAAACCAGGCAGTGATAGAATTCCAGAGGACAGACTCTGTCACACCACTGTAGAACTGGGTTAACAGCTCTTCAGGAAGGTTGTACTTCCTTAAATGGCAGAGGAAGTACATCCTCTGTTGTGCCTTTTTTTTTTTCATGACGGAGACTAGGTTAGTCTTGCAATTCAGGTCCTGGCAGATGATGGTTCCTAGATATATCCTAATTATACAGCACCAGTCAAAAGTTTGGACGCACCTTCTAATCCAATGTTTTTTCTTTATTTTTTATTAATTAAAAGACACTTCATGCCAAAGTAATAATGGATGTTGTTTCTTTTTACTTAGAGCGGTTCTTGGCATAATACAGATTACTACAGTTGTAGAATAGGGCTACATATTGATTTAGTATTTCTTATTATTTACTATTTATTATTTGATCTCAAACGCATCAAGAAGGCAAGAGATTCCACTAATTAACATTTGACGAGGCACACCTGTTAGTTGAAAAGCATTCCAGGTGCCAGTGGAACCTCATGAAGCTGGTTAAGATAATGCCAATAATGTGTAAAGCGACACCAAGGTAAACGCTGGCTGTGCTGAAGATTGTAAAATTGAAACATATTTTTAACATTGTTTTGTTTATCACATAATTCTATATCTGTTTTATATGTTATTTCATAGTTTTGATGTCTTCAGTATTGTTCTACAATGCAGGAAATAGTCAAAATACAGAAAAATCTATGAATGAGTAGGCGTGATTGATACTGTATATATATATATATTAGGGGTGTGACGAGATCTCGCATGACGAGATCTCGCGAGATGTAATTTGGCGAGATTTCCCGTCGCGATAAAAACCTGTCTCGCGAGATTTGTGATCCAGCAAGCAGCCAAAATGACGTCGGAAAAGAAAGGTATTACTATTGAAGATGCCCCAGCCACTTTCAAATCGTTTGTTTGGCAGCATTTTGGGTTCCCGGCGGAAATGATAAATGGCAAGAGAGTGACTGATAAGACACGGACCATATGCAAACATTGTATGCAAACAATGCCGTACAGCGCGGCTAATACGAGCACAATGCAGAGACATTTACAGCACCACCACAGCTCAGTACTCAAATCAACAACTGCACCTGTGAAGAAAACACCAACAAACCAGACAACGCTGACAAAAACATTCGGACCTCAACTTCCACAGTCAAGCGCCAGAGCCACAGCAATAACAAGAGACATAGGTGTTTTCATCGCAGCAGATATGAGGCCATTTTCTGTGGTAGAAAATGAAGGATTTCGGCGACTCCTCCACACACTGGAACCCAAGTACACCATCCCATCACGCACGCATTTTACCCGTACAGTGATCCCGAAACTCTATGAAGAGTCAAAGAGCAAGATAGTGCAGATCCTGAAAGACGCAGTAAGCATCGCCATAACAACAGACGGTTGGACATCGAGAAGTACACAAAGCTACATCACAATTACAGCCCACACAATCAACAATGACTGGAAAATGGAAAATATTGTACTACAGACTCACCCACTTTTCGAGTCCCACACGGGGGCAAACATAGCTGAAGTTTTACAGACAGCTGTTACTGACTGGAAGCTTAAAAAACCCAACCACGACATCGCTATTGTTACTGACAATGCACGTAATATGGACGTGGCCGTGCGCGAGGCAGGATTGAAGCCGCACATTAAGTGTTTTGCGCACACTATAAATCTGGCAACCCAAGCTGGCCTCGGTGTTCCCCGCGTCGCTCGTTTGCTCGGGCGGGTGAGACGTGTGGCTGCTTTTTTTCATCGGAGTTCAACGGCTACCACGATGTTAATTTCCAAGCAGAAACAGCTAAAGTTGCCATCACACAAGTTGATCATGGACGTTACGACGCGATGGAACAGCACATTGGATATGCTGTCTCGTTACCTCGAGCAGCAAGCTGCCATAACAGCAGCTCTCACCAGCCCAGAGTTAAAACAAAACGCCCGAAGCATTGACACACTTGACAGCTGCGATGTCAGAGATGCTGAAGACCTTGTGAAGCTGTTGCATCCTTTGAAGACAGCCACCACAGTGTTGTGTGAGGAGAAGAGTCCCACAGTGTCTCTCATTGTGCCACTGAAGAGCATGATTGAACAGAGCATGGCACCAAATGATGGAGATTCCACCACTGTGGCCAACACAAAGACGGCAATCCTCACAAATATTGCAAACAGATACAGTGGGGATGCCTTCAACTATCTGCTGGAGTGCACGGTACTCGACCCAAGGTTCCGGACTCTACCTCAGCTAGACCATGACCAGTGTGAGGCCGTCTTCCTGAGGGTGCAGAACAAGGCAGAGCAGTTGCTGCAAAAACAGGTATATATCACTAAGTTGTATTGTGTATGTTTATCAAGTATCAACTAAACATTTTTAAGAGATTGATGAAGTGTGTGTGTCTGTGTGTCTTAGCTGCTTATGAAATTTAACACCAGTGTTTCTTCTGTTTAAAGACCACAGCTGAGGAGAGGGAAGAAGGGGCAGCAGGTGGAGCTCACTGTTCCACACAGAGTAGAGAGGAGGCTGTGAGAGATGATGAGCCTGAAGTGGCAGGACCTGCTCCCAAAAAGACAGCACTTGAGGACCTGTTAGGGAAGTCTTTCTCTACTGAGCCAGAGTGGTCCAACAGTTCAAAACAGGCAGAGAGGGAAGTTGAAAACTACAGAAAAGAGGCATCTATCCCTCTCAGTGGATGCCCTTTGAAGTGGTGGCAAGACCACTGCTCCCGATATCCTTTGCTGTCTCAACTTGCCAAAGCGTGCCTTTCTGT
>JAODXR010000024.1:22456875-22468127 GCA_028877395.1 Cathorops festae
GATCAGAACTGGTCGTGACCTTGGTCTGGACCTCCCAAAGTCAATGACCAGCTCCTTGGTCTTCGAGGTGTTGAGCTACAGATGGTTCCTGTTGCACCACACAGCAAAGTCCCTCACCAGGCTCCTATACTCCTCAATGGAATGGAAGTTAATGAGGAGTTAAATGAAAATGGAGGTTGTTTAGTTTCCTGTTTTTGGCTCTGGAAGAACTGAAAGGTTTCTGTCCCTACACATGTGCTTTTCATTGATAATTGTGGCACAATAATTGATCATCGACGTTGTTTCCAAGTAGTTAGGTTTATGTCCGCTCTTACAGAAAGGTCACGCAAAGTTTATATGTGAATTTTATGCTTATGGTTTTTACAGTTTCATGTGTAGTGCATCTGGTTTTATTTTTAATGTTCCTTTCTTTCTTCTTTTCCCACTAGTTCCAGCTTTTTGCAAGTTTTTGTATTTTCTCCCATTTATTTTCGTTTCATGCATGTTTTTATTTTGACACAAGTGTGTTTTCTCATGTTAATTTTTCCCAAGTATGAACATGTACATCCACTTTAAACCAATTCAGTTATGTGGCGGTAGCAGCACAGCAGATACAGGTAAATATATTCATTTACAGTAATGTTCACATCAAACATCAGAATGGGGAAAAATGTAATCTCAATGACTTTAACTGTGACATAGTTGTTGGTAGTAGAGGGGCTGGTTTGAGTATTTCATAAAATGCTGATCTCCTGGGAATTTTACACACAACAGTCTCTAGAGTTTATACAGAATGGTGTGAAAAACAAAAAACATTGAGTGAGCGACAGTTCTGTGGGTGGAAACGCCTTGTTAATAAGAGAGGTCAGAGGAAAATGGACATATGGAATATGGAATGTGTTATCATATCCAGGAAGGATATGATAACATAATCACGCTTTACAACCATGGTGAACAGAAAAGCATCTCAGCATACAGAAAACATCTTGTGATGGATGGAATACTACAGCAGAAGACCACATTGGGTTCCACTCCTATCAGCTATCCACAGGCTATCTTGGGCACAGACTCACCCAAACTGGACAGTTGAAATTTAGAAAAAAAAAATCACTTGATACTTTTCCAGTCTTCAACTCTCCAGTTTCTGTGCTTCAGATTCTTCTACCTAGCTGAAAGGAGTGAAACTTGATGTGGTCTTCCACTGTTGTATTCCATCCACTGCAAGATGTTTTGTGCATGCTGAGATGCTTTTCTGCTCACCATGGTTGTAAAGAGTGATTATTTGAGTTACTATAGACTTTTTGTCAGCTGAAACCAGTCGGATCACTCTCCTTTGATCTCTCTCATCAACAAGGTGTTTCAGCCTGCAGACCCGCAGGATGGGTTTTTTCCCCTGCATAATTCTGTGTAAACTCTAGAAACTGTTGTATGTGAAAATCCCAGATCATCAGCAGTTTCTGAAATACTCAAACCAGCCTATTTGGTACCCTCAACCATGATATGGTTAAAGTCCCTGAGATCACATTTTCCCCTATTCTAATGTTTGATGTGAAGTTTAACTGTAGCTTGCATCTGCCTGATTTTATACATTATGTTGCTGCCACATTATTGAAGAATTGGATAACTGCACAAATGAGCAGGTGTACAGGTGTTCCTATTACAGTGGTCAGTGGATGTAGTTTTATTTTCACATGTATTCACTTGAATTCACAATTTCAGGCCATAACATGTTGAAATGCACCTTCACATGTGAATGATGTGAAAAACATGATCACGTCAAATGTAAGGGAGTTTTCCATAAGGGTACAGAGTTTACACAAGATACAAGTTCTTGACTTCATTGATATTATTTAAAGAAATTGTTTGGCCTCGTTCTAACTTCAGATAGCTGACTTTCGTTACTCTGTCTCTCCAGAACTTCCCTCTAATGGCACAGTATCACCAAACAAGAGAGAAGCGCTTACCAAGACTCAACAGAAACAGTTGGCTAATGCTGTGCAGTACATATGGGAAACAGGAGAGGACAAGTACATGTTTCGTTACTTCCATGCAGGATTCTGGGAATCTTGTGAGAAACATGTTGATGGTAAGAGAACCTTCCCAAGGGAAATGCATGTAATAACGTGATTATGCAACACAGAGTAGGCTAAGAAGGAGGAAGAGGCTTAGTGGCGAAGGAGAGAATATGATATGGTAGAATTGGTGACAGATTATAGACAGTAATTTTTTGGCTTACACTGTCTAGATAGATAGATAGATAGATCGATAGATAGATAGATAGATAGATAGATAGATAGATAGACAGACAGACAGACAGACAGACAGACAGACAGATAGATAGATAGATAGATAGATAGATAGATAGATAGATAGATAGATAGATAGATAGATACACAGACTGTAATTTAAGTCCCAGTAAAGTTCATTTAGAAGGAAATGTTTTCACTGTTATTCTACAGGGGAGCGATGTCGCAATTTTCTTGATCTAATCCCTGAAGATAGACATGGTGAGAATTTTGGTTTCATGCATGAATACCTGCATCTATATATCTATATGTATATATGTAGATGAAGCCTCTCACTTTTTTAACGCAATCTTTCTGGCTCTCTTTTAAAGGTGTTCTCTGGTTGTCTATGATATCCGAGTTCATATACATTGGTCTGTTGGGGATGGGCTTCCTGCTGATGTGGTTGGAGGTTCTTTGTTCTCATAAAGAAATGTATGCACTGAAAATCAACTAATTTGCAGCCTTATGCACTGTGCTGTCAGGTACGAGGCTGACTCCATGCTCTGCTGTTATTTAATTCATAAGAGTGCAAAAGAAGCATTTAACGATTGTTAATTGAAGCTGTATTTCTACTGCATATGTAGTAAAAACAAACAAACAATTCTCCATGTTAGTGATACAGTGGTTAGCACTGTCACCTCACAGCAAGAAAGTTCTGAGTTCGAATCTGATGGCCAACTGGGATCTTTCTGTGTGGAGTCTGCAAGTTTTCCCTGTGACTCCATGGGTTTCCTCTGGGCACTCTGGTTTCCTCCCACAGTCCAAAGACATGTGGATTAGGTCAACTGGCTACTCTAAATTGCCCATAAATATGAGTGTGAATGGTTGTTCATCTCTTTGTTAGCCCTGTGATAGTTTGGTGACCTGCCCAAGGTGTATCCTGCCTCTTGCCTGAAGTCAGCTGGGATTGGCTCCAGCTTTCCCTGTGACAACTAGCAGATAAATTGTGTAGATAAGGGATGGATTTCTCCATGTTTTTGTTTTTCTTACTCAGTGCTTTATGTCTCTCTCAGGCCTAATTGGGATGGTGGCCCACATGATGTACACCACAGTTTTTCAGTTGACTGTGATTGTAGGACCCAAAAACTGGAGACCTCAGAACTGGGATTATGGCTGGTCTTTTGTGTGAGTGTACTCATCAATTTCTTTAATATTCACTACAGATCCACTGAATGACACATGATTGAATTTACAACAGAGTATCCCAAGCCAAATCAATTACAAACAGGAGAAAATACTCTGTCAGGCGAAGTATCCTGTCAGGGTGCAGGCACTTACAGATGCAGCCACAGGGGGGAGCAGGTGTGTTGCCAACTGGAAGTCAAAACCAAAGCGTGAGCCAAAAGACAGTCAGAGTCAAACAAGGGTCGGTCAATGTGTGAACAGATTAATCAGAGGAATGATGAGAGTTTAAATTTGGAAGTTTAACAGGAAACAGGGTTAGAGTCACAAGCAGTCAGGAAATCAGTAAACGGCTTGGTATGATCGGGTTCAGAGACATAAAATGATACTACGATGAGAATGTGTGTCTGCTCTGTTTAAGTAGCAGGGCTAATTACTGAGGGAATGGGAAACAGGTGCGCCTTCAGAATTCCAGAGAGAAGGGGCGCTGTGGTACTTGGGAAGGGTAGTCCAAAGCTGCCATGTTTGGATGTCGCTCTGAACTCCAGTTTTCTTCATTGTTATTGGCAGAAACACCCCCCCCACACACACACACACACACCTGAGGCAATCACTCTAGGAATGCTGTCCTTTCTGGGGTGACCTCTCTTCCGGGGTGCTTGTTTATTAGGATGTTCTGAATTAAATTCTTGTGTGAGAAGTGGGTCTAGGATATCTCTTGCATTAACACAACTGTGTTCCTCTGGGCTATACCCCTCCCAGTCCATGAGGTGTTCTAAGTTACCCTGACTGGGATGGGAGTTGTGGCTTTTGTGTACCTGTAAACTGGATCTCCTGCTACTTCCAGGGGAGAAGGTGATTTGGTAGTGGGGGTGTTTGTGGCTAGGGGTCCCTGAATGGTGGGCTTTAGGCAGGATACATGGAATATTGGAGATATGTGGCAATATGGTGGGAGCTCAAGTTTGGAGGATACCTCATTTATTTGGCAGAGGACCTTGAAAGGACCCATATAACAGGCATGAAGTTTCTTGCAAGAGTTGTGGTCTTGTAGAGCTCTTGTGGATATCCACACTCTGTTACCTAGAGAGTATGTGGGTGTTTCTCCTCTGCGTTTGTCGGCATAGCACTTACCTGCTGGTTACCTGTTTGAGCTTTTGATGAACCCCTTCCCATACTTGTTCACTCCACTTGAACCAGGAATCAACTGCTAAGATTTGCAAGGGTGAATCATCCTAAGGGAAAAGAAGTGGCTGTTCACCAAGGATACAATGAAATGGGGTTAGCTGGGTGGCTGAGTGTTTCAAGGAGTTCTGTACATATTCTGCCCAAGGAAGGTATTGCGCCCAATCCTTCTGGCTCTCCATACAAAACATTCTGAGGAAACACCCAGTCTCCTGATTGGAATGTACCACTGGGCCGTTAGATTGGGGATGATATCCTGAGGTTAGGCTCACTGTGACCACTAGCTTGTCCATAAACTTTATCCAGACTCTGGATGTGAATTGAGGACCCCAGTCACTAACTATGTCCTCTGGGATCCCATAGTACCGGAAGATGTGTGTGAACAGGGGTTCTGCTATTTCGATGGCTGTGGGTAGCCTGGGCAGGGGAAGGAGTTTCAGAGCTTTTGAGAAATTATTGATTACCACCAGGATGATTGTATTGCCTTGTGATCTGGGTAGTTTTGTGATGAAATCAATGGCTATGTGCAACCAGGGTCTTTGCGGTATAGGCAGTGGACATAGTTTGCCAGCAGGCAGGGTCTGGGGCACCTTGGCTTTGGCACAGGTTGAGCAGGAGGAAACAAACCTGTTAATTTCAGAGACAATGTCCTCCCACCAATACTTCTTACAGATGAGTTGATAGGTGTGTTGACTACTGGGATGACCTGTGGCCGGGGATGACCTGTGGCCAGGGATGAATGAGTCCAGATAATGAGTTGGCCTCAAAACTGTGGGGGAACATACATGAGACAAGGAGGGCAGGCTTCTGGAGGATTGTGTGGTTGTGCTTGAGCTATCTCTCAAGAACTAGAAACCAGAGGTTTAAGCTGACACATGGAAAGTGGGGTGAATACGTCGCATGGTGAGTGGTAAAGCCAGTCTGACGGAACATGGATTAATTACCTTGCTGATGAGGAAGGGTCCTAGGTATCTGGGGGCCAGCTGATGGGAGATGGTTCTGAGTGGCAGATGGCGCATGGAGAGCATGACTCACTACCCCACCTTGGGTGCCTTAGAGCAGCGTTTGTTGGCCTGCCTCTTGGATGCTAGGGTGGAGCAAATGAGTCTTCTCTGGGCCAATGCCCACGTGCTCCTGCAGCGGTACATGACGGTCTGGGCTGAGGGTACAGCGACCTCCTCCTCTTAGTTGGGGAAGAGTGGTGGTTGGTAACCTAGGGAGCACTGGAACGGCAAGAGACCTGTGGCAGATGAAGGGAGAGTGTTGTGAGCATACTCGACCCAAGGTAAGTACTTACTCCAAGAATGGCACCTGAGTGCCACCTCCAAATCTTGGTTCGTCCATTCCGCCTGGCCACTGATTTGAAGGTGGAACTCTGAGGAGAGACTACAGGAGGCCCTAATAAGTTTGCAGAAGGCCCTCCAGAACTGCACAGTGAACTGAGGACCCCGGTCAGAGACAATGTCAGTGGGGAGTCCGTGTAGGCGGAAGATCTGAAGGATGAGTAATTCAGTGGTTTCTTTAGCTGTGGGAAGTTTGGGCAGAGGGATGAAATGGACTGTCTTGGAGAAACTATTAATAATTGTGAGGATGCATATGTTGCCACCTGAGTTGGGGAATCCTGTGATGAAGTCCAGGGCGATGTGAGACCAGGGTCAATGAGGAGTCAGGAGGGGTCTTAGCAAGCCGGCAGGGGGTCAATTGGCTGTCTTGTTCAGGGCACATGTGTCTCAGGCTGCCACAAACTCCTGGACATCTTCCTTGATGGATGGCCACCAGAAGCGCTGTTGGATGTGTGCCAGGGTTCGAGCAGCTCCTGGGTGATAAGCCAACTTGGGGCCATGACCCCACTGCAGCACCTGGGTTCACACAGAACAGGGAACAAACAGATGGTTAGGTGGTATGTTGCTTGAGTTACCTTCTCCGGGGTCCTGCTCCAGGGCCTTCTGCACTGACATCTCCACCTCAAGTAGGGCAGCCCCCACAAGGCAGTGTGGAGGGAGGATGGTTTCAGGCATACTAGACTCCTCCTGGTGGGCAGAGAATATCCTGGACAGGGCACTGGGTTTGCCGTTCTTGGAGCCTGGGTGGCAGGAGAGCATGAATCGGAAACGGGAGAAGAGAGACCATGGGGCTTTCTATGAATTAAGGCGTTTGGCGGACTTGAGGCATTCTAGATTTTTGTGGTCAGTCCAGACAAGGAAGGGGAGATCCGATCCTTCGAGCCAGTGTCTCCACTCCTCCAAGGCTAGCTTGATGGCCAACAATTCTCTGTCACCGATGTCCTAATTACGGTCAGCAGGGAACAGCTGGCGAGAGAAGGATCAGGGGTGGACCTTGTTATTGCTGGCCCTCTGGGAGAGAATAGCTCCGACCCTGGACTCGGAAGCATTGACCCCCATGATGAACCATTTGGTCAGATTGGGTATGGTGAAAATGGGTACTGTGGTGAACTTGCACTTGAGCATGGAGAAGGCTTTCTCTGCTTCCTCCCCCCACTTGAACAAGGTCTTAATTGAGGTCAAGGCAGTGAGAGGTCCGGCCACCATGCTGAAGTTGCGGATGAAGGGCCTGTAGAAATTGGCGAATCCCAGGAAACACTGGAGCTCTCGTCACGAGGATGGGGTGGGCCAATCAGCGACTGCTTCAAGCTTGAGGGGGTCCATCTGGATCCTAGCCAGGGAGATGATGAACCCCAGAAACAAGACAGAGCTCTGGTGTAATTTGCTCTTTTACGCCTTGACAAACAGCTTGTTTTCTAGCATTCGCTGGAGGACCTGCTGGATGATCCTCCAGGGAGCAAGAGAAGATCAGGATGTCATCCAGGTACACAAAAATGAAGATGTTAAGAAAGTCCCTTAGGATGTCATTGATGAGTGCCTGGAAGACTGCAGGCACGTTGGTCAGGCCAAAAGGGACCAAGAGGTACTCATAGTGGCCAGTGTTGGTGTTAAAGGCTGTCTTACACTCATCCCCCTCCCTGATCCTGATGAGATGGGTAGGCATTGCGTAAGTCCAACTTGGTGAATATCTTGGCTGCCTGGAGTAGTTCAAAGGCTGTCGTTATGAGCAGTAGGGGGTAGCAGTTCTTGACTGTGATGGCGTTGAGTCAATGCAGGGGTGGAGCGACTTGTCCTTTTCCACAAAGAAGAATCTCGCCCCTGCTGGGGAGGAGGAAGGGCGGATGATCCCAGCTGCTAGAGACTTGGAGATGTACTTCCCCATGGCTTGCCTTTCAATGGGAGAAAGAGAGTAGAGTTGCCCTTTGGGTGGTGCCATCCTGGGCAGGTCGATTCCACAGTCATAGGGTTTGTGAGGAGGGAGGGACACTGCTTGGGTCTTGCTGAAAACAAGTCTTCAGTCCAGGTATTCCGGAGGCACGTGAGAGAGGTCAGGAAACTCACTGGCTGAAGGCTGCAATGGTTTGGCTGGAGGCAGAGTGGAGTTCAGGCAGGAAGCTAGGCAGAAATGGCTCCAGCCTAGGATGGTATTATCAGCCCAGTTTAGGTGGGGGTTGTGCTGTGTTAACCAGGGTAATCGTAGGAAGATGGGTACGTGGGGGTTGTTCATGATGTGGAGTTGGATGGTTTCAGAGTGGCTGCTGGAAACCCTCAGGGTGAGCAGGGTAGTAAAGTGGGTGATGGTGTTCAAGCAGGTGCCATTGACTGTCAGGACTGTGAGAGGAATGTCGAGGGTGAGTAGAGGAATTCCCAGATGCTTGGCAGTGGTGGAGAAGATCAGGTTCCTGTCTGCCCCAGAGTCAACGAGGGCCTGGAGATGGTGATGCTAGTTGTTGTGGATGACAATGATAGGGAGTAATGGTCGATCAGCAGGGGCTGGTTCCAAGTGTTGCCCACCAGGGCCCCTCGATTCACTGGTGGTCTTGTTCCCTTTAGCAGGCAGGCTCAGCAGATGTGTCCTCTCTGAACGCAGTAGAAATAGGCCCCTGTGCTCCACCGGTGCTGTCATTCCTCCGCCGACACCTGTACCCAGTCTACCTGCATGGGTTCGACAAACAAGGTGGGAGGTGGAGAGGAGGTGAAGCTGGGGCAGGTCTTCTCTCTCCTCCATTGCTGGAACTGGGCATTGATACGGTTGGCAAGGTCCATGAGACTGGAAAGGTCCGATGGCAGTTCCCGCGATACCAGTTCATCCTTAATGGCATCAGACAAGCCATGCAGGAACGCGTCAACCTGGGCACTCTCATTCCAACCGCACTATGCCACCAATGTCCAGAACTTGATGCCATAGTCCGAGGTAGACTGGGACCCCTGCTGCAGCTCCATGAGCTCTCTAGCCACGTCCTGTCTAGAAAGAAAGTATTTGAAAGTTTACCTCATCTCCTCAGAGAAATCCTTGAAACAACAACAAAAGGGTGCATTGGCATCCCAGACCGCTGTTCCCCACTCTCTGGCATTGCCGGTGAGGAGCGTGATTATATATGTTACCCGGGAGCATTCTGTGGGGAAGGCCAGAGGTTCAAAGAGCATTGAGATAAGAATGATCTGCAAGTACCTGGTTCTCCATCATAGGGCTGAGGCACTGGAAGTCTGGGTTCACAGAGAAAAGTAGTGGAAGGAGTTGAAGTAGGAGATGGCTGGGCAGGGGTAGACATGGCTTAATAGCACTGCATCTGTGTGGTGAGGAGGTTGAGTGAGTTGGACAGGGTGGCAAGGTTCTGGGTGATCTACTGGAGGTCTTGTTGATGGGTCCTGAGGAGAGTCCCTTGCTGCTGGATGGCCGTTCTCAGACGGCTGAGTTCCACTGGATCCATGTTGGCCAGAACGTACTGTTAGGGGTGATGGAGGTGTGGTGAGATAAGGATCCACACGCAGAACACAGACAGTAATCCAATAAATAAGGTGATTTAATCCAGGGAAAAGGGCATGGCAAAAAGTAAACAAATGGGACAAAAACAAATGGCAAAAATAGTTCAGGTAAAAAGAGACAAAAAAAATTGACAAAAACATGAGACAGGCAAGGACAAAAGCGCTAGAGCAAAAAACCATAAACAAGAAAAAAAAAAAAACCTTAGTGCAAAAAAACATGAACTAGAAAAATAGCTTGAGCAAAAACCTATGAAACGCAATAGAGGCACAGAAATGGCTAGAATAGCAAAACGAGACATTTTGGCAAAGTCAGAGTCTGAGAACGGTGTATTTATAGGCAGCGGTGAAAACCAGGAAGTGAATACAGGTGAGATGGAATTCCCGTCCCGGATCCAGATCGGCGCTGGCGTGAGAGATCCGTAATCTTCAGAGTGGATGTCCGGGGCGGAGCATGACTCTCTCTATATATATAATTATATAATTTAGGCACTGACTTAAAGCAGAGCTCCTGATGAATGTAAAATGTGTTAGCAAATAATTACATGTTATATTTTAAAAAGCAAATTATAAATAAGCGCTGAATAAAACCCATCAACCTTATGTAAATAAAGATACCACTTTTGTTGTCCGGTGGTTAAGTGTTTATGAGATATGTTGCTTTGCACTTATGATCAGGTATCCTATGGTCGCAAAACTCATCAAAAATCAAGTCGATGCTTTACCATATTCTCTTAAGTATGGAGCTTTGCTCCATTATGAATTTAATTGTACATGCTGCACAAGGTGTCAAAACATCTAAATGTATTGTTCAGAATAAAAAGCTTGTTATTTTTGTAAAAAAGGTGTCCATGTAAACATCTGACTGGGACTGTTAACATTCCTCAGAGCTTTGCGTGCAAAATTGACTGGGGCTTATAGTCGACAAGATGAGTGTAATTTGGGAAAAACTGTGATGGTCCAAAAGATAAGAGATGGTCTACGTTCAGAGGCTGTCATTTGTGTAGATCAACTTTACTTCTTGTTTCTAGTTATATTTCACACACACACACACACACACACACACACACAAAAAAAAAAAAAAAAATCGTTGATGTAATGGATTTATAGCCTTTTGTCAGGAAAAAAATGTGTCATGGATATATCACATTTTAGAAAAAATAATCAGTTTTTTAAAAATAAGATTAAACAATCCAAATATAGATTTGCATTTTTAGTGTTATAACAACATCATGTTATATTAACATTTCAACAGGAAAATAGTGGTTTTCATGCTCGCAATTTTTTTGGTCAAGAAAATGCTTTTTTTTCCCCTCAAGTTTATCACAGTAGATTTATCACATTTTGGAATCAAAATCTTCATATATGTATATAACTGACAGACAGGGTCAACACCCCAGTGAAAGTGGTAGACAGAATCTCATCCCAGGCCTGCATGCAGGGCTGCTGCTTTAATCAGCTAAATGAACTGAGTGAAATGAGTACGACTGAATCTCATACATTTTAACCAACTCTCCTTTCAATTTCAGCTTTCATTTCACCCTCATTCCCTCCATCAGTTATGTTTGGGCCGTATGCTGTCTGCGTCCATCAGTGGGTAGAACACACACACACACACACACACACGTCTAGGGTACTCAGTGTCATTAATGGAGGATCAGAGAGGTGGCCGTTACCAGGTGAAAGGAGGACCATTCAGAAGCAAATGCTACTGGCAGGCAGAATTAAAATCAGCCACCCTATCTATGGACCTTGTGCACCAACGTCATAGGTCAGAGCAGTGTTGCCAATTTAGCGACTTTGTCGCTAGATTTAGCGACTTTTGGCCACCTCTGGCGACAAAAAAAATCATCTA
>JAODXR010000024.1:23926791-23936960 GCA_028877395.1 Cathorops festae
ACTGACTTCATGTTAAAACTGTTAATGTTATAGTCATGCTGTCTGTTGTTGCCCAAATGAGGATGGGTTCCCTTTTGGGTCTGGTTCCTCTCGAGGTTTCTTCCTCATGTCGTCTGAGGGAGTTTTTCCTTGCCACCGTCACCACGGGCTTGCTCATTAGGGATAAAATTAACTCATGTTTTAAGTCGTTCAAATTCTGTAAAGCTGCGTTGCGACAATGTTTATTGTTAAAAGTGCTATACAAATAAACTTGACTTGACAGTGTAGACTGTTTGCCATTGCAGGTCTGTGTCAGTGGAAAAGCGTGAGTGTGGAGGTTTCTGTCAACACACTACCTGCTCCAGCTGTTTGGTTCTCAAGCGTCCAGTGTGCTCTCAGGCTTGTGCTCAAACAGATCATATCTGCCTGCATCGCTTCGGGAGGTGTGTGCGCAGCCACCTGGAGGCGCGCACACAGGCAGTGTGCCACCAAAACCTGCAGGTGAATACAGTTAAACTGCACTTAAAGCCTTCCTTTAGCATTCTGTAAACATAAAATTACCAAATGCAATGTTCTAAAGTTTTCAACTTTTGTCCAACAGAACAACAATGAGGGTTACTTCATGTGTTTGGCTCCTGCTTGTCCAAATACAGCAGACTAATTATGCATTTGTGGAGGAGCTGCTCCAAAGTGATCTTGGTTTATAATGTAGCATATTCAGGCAGCTATTTTTGATGTTTTTTTTTTTCAAACCTGTGTCTGCAGATTGCATATGAAAGAATAATTATGTGAATGTCTTATGCAATTTGATTTATTCCTGTGCGTTTGTTTTTATAATGTCGAGAACATGATCAGATGTTTGCATTCGTACAATATCACAATTGGCCCAAGTATTAAATAAAATTGATTTTCCTTTATAAATAAATTTCAGGACATACTATGGTAATCTGATTTATTTGCTTATATCTGACTTGCCTCTTCTTTGCAGTCATTTCTAAGTGGTACTGATAAGAGATGATAATGAAGCGTTAAGGCATAACGTGACCTCTGAGGAAAAGATGCCCACTTGGGACAATCTCACACCTGGTGGGCTGTTACTGAATAACAGGGGATTTATAGAGCCGCAATAAGACGTTGAGCCACAGGCCAGAACATACAGCCAAGACATACAATAGCAGTCTGTTCCTTTTGATGTCTGGTTTATATTACAATTCACACGCAGAGGAAATGGTTAGTTCTGATAAACATGTCTGAGAAAAACAGATTTATGGGTTTATGATGTACAAAACAATTGGAACGCTACTCATGTTGGTGAACATTAGAAGTTCTTGGAGTCAATAAGCATTAAAATCCTGACACTTTTTTTTTTGCTCAACACAAGTGAAAATATTTTAGGCAACCCCCCTAAACTTTGTTTGCTGTTATTTAGCATATGCATTAACAGTTTTACAATAAAAAAAAAAGTGTATATATATATACACACACACTTTTGTCTTCTGGGGTTTTGTTTTCTTTCTTTTAATATAAAAACATGATCTACAACACCATTATTGTAATGTTTCCCACCTTGTGTTAATTGTTACCAGGATTGGCTCCAGGTTCCCTGCAGCCCCGACCAAGATAAAGCAGTTACTGAAAACGAATGAATGAATTATTGGAAGAATAAGAGCAACCTTTAAGTGCACCTGAACAATGCTGCATTATCAAAGATCAAAGCTTCATACACAATTTTATCAGCTACTATCACCACTCCTGTGATAGGAGGATTGCTGCTGTTTTTGACTGATAACAAATGGATGAAAACGAACCCATTAGGATGTCTGGTACAATAAAACAGTACAACAAAGACAATAATATTAGTTTTGTACATAAAGCGGCTAGAGATAATGAGATGAGACAAACTCAAACATGACAATCAGGGAAAAAAATTATTTATTAAGCCAAGTGTAAACAACTTTAGAGGTTTATTCACAGAAAAATAGGTCAGGGACATATGCCATATTTCTAAAATTAGAAGACAACAATGAAGATAAACAATATTGTATTTGTAAAATACATCTTAAATGCACATTTAATATAATTTCATTAAATTTTCATTAATTTGTTTCAACCCCCCCCCCCCCAAAAAAAAAAAAAAGTTTACTGTCCTTGTTAGTATGTTTTAGGAAATTAAACAAAGAATGTTATGTCTACAATAATGACCACAGTTCCCAACTCAACTATATTGACAATGTCATTCAAGCTTTCTGAAACAAAAACTTTGGGACTATTATTAGGAAGAGAAGACTCTCAAGAGTCTCACATTATATAAAAAGGCATGACAATATAAGAATGCAGGATCAGAAATCATTTTAAGCGATGGCTCAAACAGTTCTACTAAACTTATAAAGGGCTACATTCAGTTAAACTCTCAACCTATAAACAGTAAAGTGATCATTATAGTCAACTAATAGTTCCCTATAATTAAAGTAAGCAGCTACTGACCTTGGCCAAGAACAGTCCTGTAAAACCAGGTAGCAATAGGGACAGCACTTTGTCTCAATTTGGTTGCACAGCTAATGTAATTATCCCATTATTATACAAAAAACATTTATGACAGGCTACAACCCTAAATAAGAAAAAAGTTGGGACGGTATGTTGAAATTAAAATAGAAAACAACGACTTGTAAATAATATGACTTCTATTGCACTCAGAACAATACAAAAACACATTAATTGTTGTTTTACCTCATGAAATTTGTCATCTTAAAATAAACCTTACCATCCAAGAATCACAACTGAAAAGCATTTACCACTTCGTAACGCTGCCATTCCTTCTCAATACTTTAAAGATGTTTAGGGACTGAAGACACCATGTGAAGAACCATTTCAGATGTTATTTTGTCCAATTTTTCCTGTAAACAGGGTACTACTGCATGCAACAGTACACGGTCATCATTTATATTTTTCATTTCAAAATTCTCCACACATTCTCTATTGGGGACAGACACCCTCTTCTTCCACAGCCATGCCTTTGTAATATGTCCAGAATGAGGTTTTACATTTCTCTTATTAAAATATCCCTGGAAAAGATGTCGTTTTGAAGACAGCATATGCATATGTTGCTCCAAAATCTCAGTGTACTTTTCTGCATTAATGCTGCCATCACAGAAGTGTAAGTTACCGTTACCAAGGGCACTGACACAATACCATGATAGACCCTGGCTTTTGGACTTGCTGTAACAATAACAGTCTGGATGGTCCTTTTTGTCTTTGGTCTAGAGCACATCGTGTACATTTAAAAATAATAATAATTGACCTGGAATATTGATTTGTCTGACCACAATACATGGTTCCACTGTGTGATGGTCCATCCCAGATGCATCAGAGCCCAGAGAAGTCAATGGTACTTCTGGACACGGTTAACATAAGGTTTCCTTTTTGCACAGTAAAGTTTTAACTGGCATTTGTGGATGTAACTCTGTATTGTAGTGCTTGACAAAGGTTTGCCAAACTAATCCCGAGCCCATGTGGTTATATCAGATACAGATGAATGATGGTTCTTGATGCAGTGCCATCTGAGGATCACGGGTGTTTGGCTTAGGCTTGTGCCCTTGCCCTTTACGCATTGAAATTCCTCCAGATTCATTGAATCATTTAATGATGTTATGCAGCATAGAGGGTGAAATATCCAAATCCCTTCATATCGTTCTTTGAGAAACATTGCTTTTAAACATTTAAAAAATTCTCTCACACATTTCTTGACAAACTGGAGATCCTTGGCCAACTTTGCTTCAAAGTTTAGGCTGTTCCTGGATACTGATTTTGTACCAAATCATGATTACAATCACCTGTTGACATCACCTATTTCAAATCACATTATTTTATTCTTTTACCCCATTACTAGCCCTAAATTGCCCCTATCCCAACTTTTTTTTGGAATGTGGTGCAGGATTAAAACACAGGAATCGATGTATATTGAAAAATGAAATGAAGTTGACCATACAAAAGATGAGCTATCTTGAGTTCATTCTGTCTGTAATGAAATACAAGTCAATTTAGAAATCACCGCTTTGTTTTTTTTAATTCGCATTTTCCATATGTCTTAACTTTTTCTGATTTGGAAGTTGTAGCTCTGAGTTCACAGGGTTTGGCCTTTTTGTTGTGTTAAGTCTCATCACCCAAATCAAAAGCACAGATTACATTCCACTTTCTTTATTTCTTGATTATTTTGTAAGGATCAATACAGCAACTACTCATAACTGTCATCCATGTAAATCTTTCACCAACTGAAAGTATGTTGTATTTTAGTTAATGACCTTGTACAGGGACTGAATCTCCACTTTGAGGTCCACTATAATCTAAACTAGTATATTCGGCAAAGTGCTACTTTGTGGGGCCCATGTTTTCAAAAATCAAATGATGCTTAGAACATGACTTTCAGACCAAGTCAGTGCTAATGTATTCCATATGAGTAAAGGTCAGCATAAGCCCTCATATGGCGAGAGCCTCCATTAAATTAACAGCAATCATAATAATTGCATTGCCGAGTTGTTACAAGGAGCAACATTGTGGTAAAACAACACCCAGGTGCATCTCCACTTGCCGTCTAAAGAAATACACCCCTTGAAGAGGCATTAATTATAACCAAAGCCCCAAGAAAGATTTGCTATTTTCCTAATTGTGGAGCCTCATGCCTGAATTTCCACAAGGCAGTTTAAGCCCCTTTCACATACAAAATCCGTTAATATACGAGGTACAAACAACACATAAAAGATAAATTTTCATTCTGTCAGAGTGCAGGCACTTACAGATGTAATCACAGGGAGGAGCGATGAACAAACAGCACAGAGCTCAATCGCAAAGCAGAAATTGCAGTCAGTAGGCAGGGGAGGGTTGGTCGATCAGCAAACAGAGTAACATAGACAAAACCAGGAAGAGGAAACGTGAGAAGGATAGTGAGAATCAAAATAACAAGAGATCAGGCAGAGAATACAAAGGCTTGGTATGGACTAGGAAAGCAGAACGATACTTCGCAATGAGGCAGAGTTTGAAAGGGGCTTAAGTAGCATGGTGATGATTGACCTAAAGACAAACAGCTGAGTTCAGTACTCCGGTGACAGGGGGCACTGTGAATCTTGGTTGTTATAATCTTGTGTGGCCATGTTTGTAGTTTGGTTAGCACTGTTGGTTTCAGTGCTCCTACTGACAGAACCCCCGCGGAGCTCCCTCTGGGACCTATACTTTTCTTGGAACGCCCTCTGCCTCTAGATGTGGGTTTGTTGGGATTTTGAGCATGGAACTCCCATTTCATCAGGGGATCAAGGACATCCTTGGCACATACCCAGCTTCTCTCTTCAGGCCCATAGCCCTCCCAATCTATCAGATATTCAATCTGACCTCTTCTGTGTCTGGAGTCGAGCAGTCGATTTATCTGGTAGATGCGTTCTCCCTCCAAACTCAGTGGTTGTGGTTCTTGGATGAGATGGTTGTCAGCTAGTGGGCCTGGAATGGCCAGTTGGAGACAGGAAACATGAAATGTTGGTGATATCTGACTCTGTGGGGGGAGTTCTAACCTGTAGGAAACATCATTGATTCATCTCAGGACCTTAAATGGACCAATGTACCGGGCTTGGTGTTTTCGGCAGGTGTTAGATGGTTTGAGATTCTTAGTGGTGACCCATACCCTGTCACCAGGTGTGAAGCCTGGGTTGTTGCCCCTGTATTTGTTGGCATATTCTTTGTATTTTGCATTGACTGTTTCAATACGTTGATGTATCTCTTCTCAAATGGCTTGGCTGCATGAGAACCAGTCCTTGATGACTTGGACTTGTGTCATCCCAGGGGAACAAAGGGGTCTGGTAGCGGAGTATGCACTGGAAAGGGGTCAACTGCATGGCAGAGTGTTTCAAAGAGTTTTGTGCATACTCGGCCCATGGAATGCAACGTGCTCAGTCCCTTGGGTTCCTCATGCAAAAGATCCTTAGAAAGCATCCTATTTCTTGGTTGGCCTTCTCCACTTGTCCGTTAGACTGAGGGTGATACTCGGATGTGAGACTGACCGATACTCCAAGTTGTTCCATGAAACATGACCATAGATGGGAAATTAATTGAGGACCTCTGTCACTAACTATGTCCTCAGGAATGCCAAAGTACCTGAATATGTTCTGAAGCAGAAGTTCAGTGGTCTGGAATGCAGTTGGGATGCCCGGTAATGGAAAGAGCTTCAGTGCCTTGGAGAATCGGTCTATGATCACAATGATGGTGGTGTTGCCCATAGAAGGTGGCAGGTCTGTGATAAAGTCGAGGGCTATGTGTGACCATGGTCTCTGTGGTACAGGAAGTGGACACAGCTTACCTGCTGGCGGAGTACGAGGCACCTTGGCCTAGGCACATTCTGAGCAAGATGTAATGAACTGATGGATCTCTGTGAGCATGTTTTTCCACCAGTACTTGTTGCTTAGAAACTGGTAGGTTCATCGGCTATCTGGATGTCCTGTAGTGGGAGACGTGTGGGCCCAGGTGATGAGTCGTCCTCTAAACTGCTTTGGGACATAAAGAAGACCAGGTGGAAGGCTTACAGGAGTATTTCTGGGCTGAGCATTTCATATTTACTGGTCTAAGTCCCAAGTGATGGATTGAACAAGGCGCTTGGGTGGAAGAATTACAGAAGTGGTGGTTTCTTGCTGTGAGGAGGTGAAAGTGCATGACAGAGCATCTGCCTTCATATTCCTTGACCCTGGATGAAATGAGATGGTGAAATTGAATCAGGTGAAGAAGAGGGCCCATGTGGCTTGGTGGGGATTGAGACACTTAGCTTTCTTGAGATATTCTAGGTTTTTGTGGTCAGTGAGTATCGTGAAAGGATGAGTGGCTCCCTCCAGCCAGTGTTGCCACTCCTCAAGTGCAAGTTTGATGCCTAAGAGTTCACGGTTACCTACATCATAGTTTTGTTCCACAGATGTGAGCTTCTTTGAGAAGTAAGCCACAGGGTGAAGTTTGTGCTTCTTTCCACAATGTTGGGACAAGATTCCGCCAACATCTGTGTCAGATGAATCGACTTCAATGACAAAAGGTTTAGTTGGGTCAGGATGCTACAGAACTGGGACTGAGGTAAACCAGTTGAAGGCTTCCTCTGCAGAGGAATTCCAGGTCCCTTCTTCAGCAAAGTTGTCAGTGGTGCTGCAATGGAACTAAAACCTCAAATGAAGCATTGATATAAATTTGCGAATCCCAAGAAACACTAAAGTTCTTTGATCGAGGTGAGTACTGGCCAAGACATAACTGTGGATACCTTGGAGGAGTCCATGCTGACTCCTTTTGAACTAATGTTGTATCCTTGGAATGATATTTGCTTCTTATGGAACTCACACTTTTCGGCTTTGACATAGAGGTGGTTCTCCAATAAACACTGGAGAACTGCTCTGACATGTTCTTGATGGCTTTCCTCAGTGGGGGAATATATAAAAATGTTGTCAGTGTATGCTATGATGTAGCGACCTAGCATGTCCCATAGTATGTCATTGATCAGACATTGGAATACACTGGAAGCTGAAGAAAGGCCATATGGCATTACCTGGTACTCGAAGTGATCAGTGGTGGTGCTAAACACAGTTTTCCACTCATCACCCTTCTTAATCCTTATCAAGTTGTATGCACTGCGCAGGTCGAGCTTGGAGAACACCTTTGCTGAGCAGAGCTGTTCTAGCGCAGATGGAACAAGAGGCAAGGGATACGGGTATTTAACTGTGACTTGATTAAACCCTCTATAATCAATGCATGGCTGAAGACCGCCACCTTGCTTTTCAATGAAAAAGAAGCCTGCTGAGGCTGGCAACTTGGAGGGACGGATGTATCCCTGATTGAGGGCTTCCTGAATGTACTCCTCCATAGCTGCATGTTTCTTCTGGGAGAAAGGGTATATACAACCATGGGGAGGTGACATAGGTTGATGGCACAGTCATATGGTCTGTGAGGAGGTAACCCACAAGCTTTCCCTTTGCTAAAATCTTCTTGCAGGTCAAGGTAGCACTCAAGAACGCTCTTGATGGAGTCTGGCTGGGGACTCTCCACCAATGTGGAAGCAAGCCTGAGTTGTTGTTGCACAAGACAGTGTTGGAAGCAAGTAAGTGACCATTGCAGAATTTCCTTGTCATGCCAGGAGATCAGAGGATGATGAGGTTGCAGCCAAGGATACCCCAGAATGACATTGTGACATTCAGTAGAGGTTACATAGAGATAAATTTCTTCAGAATTGAATGCTCCCACCTGAATGTGAATGGGAGTGGTTCTGGTGGTTATCCTGCCTTCACCTATGGGTCCTCCATGAATAGTTCGGATGCTGATGGGCATTTGCGGAGGGATTATGGATAGGCCATATGTCTGGACGATCATATTGTTGATGAAATGCCCCCCTGCCCCTGAGTCTATGAATGCAGACAGACAAGACATGTGTGGAAGATACCAACTTTAACAAGACAGGCACTTTAAATGACTGTGCATTAAATTTTCGATTGGGACTCTCCGCCTGGGTGGTGGGTACCACAGGCTTGGAGCGTGCAGGACGGATGGGTCATTGATTTATCTGATGAGCTGAACTACCAAAGTAGAAACAGAGACCCTCTTTCTTTCTCATGCCGATCTCTTCAGGTGAGTGTGAGAAACTTCAATGGGTGCAAACTCCTCAGTGCATGGAGCAGACTCGGAGGTTCCTTTGAGAGAGGGTCAGCTGATAAGTAGATGGTCCAGCCTGATGGCGAGGTCTATCAGGGAGTCCAGTGTCAGGTTGACATCCCGACATGCCATTTTGCTAAGTATCCCAGGACAGAGGCCCTGAGGAAAAATGACTTTTAATGCTGGTTCATTCTATCCACTGGCTGCAGCAAGTGTACAAAAGTCAAGTGCATACTTCACAATTTTTCTAGAGCCTTGCTTCATGTTGAGGAGACTTTCTCCAATTTATATGCCCTCAGGTTCATGATCAAATACTCATTTGAAACACTTGAGAAAATTATCATACAAAGTTGTATGTTCACCTCCTTTACTCCAAATAGCATTAGACCATTGTAGTGCCTTACCAGTGATGAGGGACAAAAACTTGGCAATCTTGTGTTCATTTGAGAGACGGGGCATAGTGGAGAAATACAGTGAACAATGAAGCAGAAACCCCTTACAGGCATTGGTATCTCTGGCATACGTCTCAGGAACAGGAAGCTGTAGCACAGCATTTAAAGCTGTCTCAGGGTGTAGAAGGAGGGCCTGCAACATCACAGTTGCAAGTTGTGTTATCCACGTGTTGAGATCAGTGAGCATCTATTGATGTTCTCCTAACAATTTTCCCTGAGCCATTCAGAGTGGTCTGTTTGGCTTGTTCTGCTATGTCCATGTTAAGGCAAAGTATCCTGTCAGAGTGCAGGCACTTGCAGATGTAATCACAGGGAGAAGTGATGAACAAAGAGCATAGAGCCAAATTGCAAAGCAGAAGTTGTAGTCAGTAGGTGGATGAGGATTGGTCGATCAGCAAACAGAGTAATGTAGACAAAACCAGGAAGTGGAAATGTGAGAAGGATAGTGAGAGTCAAAATAATGAGAGATCAGGCAGAGAATACAAAGGCTCAATATGGACTGGGAAAGCAGAACGATACTTGACAATGAGGCAGAGTTTGAGAGAGGCTTAAGTAGCATGGTGGTGACTGACCTAATGACAAACAGCTGAGTTCAGTACTCCGGTGACAGGTGGCACTACGAATCTTGGTCATTGTAGTCTTCTGCAGCCATGTTTGTAGTTTGGTTAACACTGTTGGTTTCAGCGCTCCTACTGACACATTCCCACTCAGGCTTCCAAAACAGAAAAGTTAGGGGTATCGTGTATTCCCATGTGACTGTATTTAATGGAATGCTAACCACCAACCACGCGAGACCAGATATTACGTATACAACCCCAATTCCAAAAAAGTTGGGACAAAATACAAATTGTAAATAAATAAAAATTGAATGCAATGATGTGGAAGTTTCAAAATTCAATATTTTATTCAGAATAGAACATAGATGACATATAAAATGTTTAAACTGAGAAAATGTATCATTTACAGAGAAACATTAGGTGATTTTAAATTTCATGACAACAACGCATCCCAAAAAAGTTGGGACAAGGCCATGTTTACCACTGTGAGACATCCCCTTTTCTCTTTACAACAGTCTGTAAACGTCTG
>JAODXR010000024.1:26921130-26931246 GCA_028877395.1 Cathorops festae
CGCATATATATATATATATATATATGCGTGCATGTATGTATGTATGTATGTATGTATGTCTGTATGTATGTATGTATGTATGTATGTATGTATGTCCATCAGAGATTTTCGTGTGGTTCTTTTTAAAGATTGTACATAGATATTTATGAGATCTTAATAGAGGAATGTAAGAAACACTTCTAGGAAAGTTTTGCAATAAAACTTTAACTCAAGAAGGATTTATTTTTGTACATTTAAAGGTGGAGAAATTAATAGTGCACGTTATATCCTGTACTGCAACTATGTCATGCAGCCTATATATTGTGCCTATTTTCTACACTATTGTGCAGGAGAGTGTAAAAGTGACAGTACGGCCAACTGGTTGACGGCGAAGAGCGGCCGGAAGAAGCGCTGTCCGTACACCAAGCACCAGACTTTGGAGCTGGAGAAGGAATTCCTCTTCAACATGTACCTGACCCGAGAGAGACGTCTGGAGATCAGCCGCAGTGTTCACCTAACGGACAGACAAGTAAAGATCTGGTTTCAAAACCGCCGCATGAAGTTAAAGAAAATGACTCGAGAAAACCGTGTCCGTGAATTATCGGCAAACTTCAGCTTCGCCTGAGGAAGGAGCTGTGGCACCCTCAACCAGCTCCAGCGCGGGTTCAGATCCACCTCAAAGCGCGCACTGCTGACCTGTACATAATTTTAATGATAACTTATTGTGTCGTACATACTACTGTCTGAATCTATATATGTGTCCGTTTATCCGTTTTATTTCACATTTTTGCCTCAGTACTACATCAACATTATTTATGAACTCTGCCAAGTGCATTCAGTGTAGTCTACAAATTGAAGAACATAATATTGCTTTATTGACAGTTGTATATAAACGGACAGTAGTATATATTAACTGTGCATAGTATGGCAATATTTGCATGATGTAAGATTAATTGCAATTACAATCATCGTTTAAAATTGATTATTTGTTAAGTCCATGTTAAGCTGATAACTGTTTTTGGATTAGCCAAAGTTATAATGTAGCAGAACTGGCCTAGATTACTTTATAGGCAATTCGTGCAGTTTTAAGATTCAAATTTCCCATTCATCTAAATGATACTTTTTTTAAAAAGTGTTATTTCCCTTTTGATTTTAATTTTGTTTTAAATCACAGAAAAGCTCATTTTTAACCTGTGACGCAGTGTTGCAAACTTACAGTATGCCCATGATGTTGAGTGGCCACGAAGAAACGTCCTGCTTGTAGATACCACAAACTGGATAGGTCACTGAGGTGCAATAAGATTTTCGTTTTCAACGAGGGAACGGTTGCTCGATACCATTTATAATTTACTGCCAAAGATTTGTGTGAACAGGCTGTTTGGGTAAAACCTAATCGTTCATCTCTGACATATGCATTCTCGCAATCTTGCGGCATTCTGTGAATTCTTCTGGAACTAGTAAATATTTGAAAACATACCGAAAACACGTTTCTATCCTTTCTCTCTCTCTCTCTCTCTCTCTCTCTCTCTCTCTCTCTCTCTCTCTCAGATGCCTGTGTGTCTGAATTAAAAATAAATAGTTTACAAATGTGATGATTTATGTATTATTATTATTATTATTATTATTATTATTATTATTATTATTATAGGCCTATTTATTTTGCTCCAACGGAAATGAGAGGACTGCTGAGTGATTTAGGTAGTTTTATGTTGTTGGGCTCCATTTCGTACCCCCACAACACGAAACTGTCTTAATTGCCTTGCAGTGAATTTCGCCTCAGCATCGACCTCATCTGTTTGAATTACATTTTATAAACTGAACATTATACGCCAATATATGCTAAAGTGTTTCCAGACAAAGTAGCCTATGTGTATACTGATCACAGTTGTGCGTAATTTGGTGATAGAAATCACTGGAGTAACAGTCATTTCTTTGGGTGCCTATGTGTTAAATGAAGACTTTATAGGTATCCGTGTATAAGCATTAGTTTCACCTTAAGCTCGACACAGGAGTGTCTTGTAACTGAATTTTCCGTGGAGTGCAGTAAAGCCACCGCAAGGCCTAGGTTACGATCAATGCACTTTGGCCAAAGCCGTGTGCTTTTGTGTGTGTGTGTGTGTGTGGTGTAGTAGTAGCACTACAGGACTATATGCCACGCCTACACCGCCGGATGCTTCCGCCGCACTGTAGAAGCAGCACAAAAGCTTTATTGGTGATATTCAGGTCAGACAGCCAAATAACCTGCAGGAAAACAGCGTAATAGCCCTATTATAAACGCAGTCTGTTATAGTACCCAGTAATCCGCACTCTCAGTGGGACAATGTTATTAAGGAAAAATTATGCTGTGACCAAACAGAGTAGAAAGCTTGACTATATATACCACGGGCCTTTTTCCAGTTGTTGGGGTACATTCTCCAATTTCATCGCCACATATGAGGATTATCTGAAATCTTTTCTCAAGGGAAATGCTATTTATGCTTTATGATAGTAGCAAATGGATGTTTTATCAACATTCTTTGGTCTACATGCAATGTAATGTTGCTGGTTATTATTTGAAATGCACTTCTAAGACAGACTTACAAAAAAAAACCCACCCCAAAAGGCATCTTAACAGTAAACATGCAAAGATAGTCTTAAAACGTGTTAAAATAAGTAGATGTTGATATTTCCTGATCAAATGTATCTTTCATGTACAGACTACATTCCATTATCATGAATAAATGCATTTAAGTATCTACACATCAATCCCGGGATATACAATTTGATACATGTGTCACTTTCAATGCTTCATACTATCCAAGTAGTCTATTAGTTACATTACCAACAGCAACACTGACTACTAGTTGTGATCAATACCAGTTTTTCTCCACTGTTGAAAACGCATCTTGGATCTTTTCGTAGGCACATCTATATACCAACTCACGAAACTGACATATCCAAATAAGTTGCTAATAATAAATGTAATCATATTTTAAACACGACAAATTAAACAGTTAATTAAATTTATTTGAAATGCACTGTAGTAGAAGTCCACACACCTTCTGAACCTGCAACGTTGTTGAAAGACTGCGGTCACTGGCCAGTACATCATATCTCAACTATTCCATGGCACTTATTGCCGTATAAAACTTACATATGGCTCACGTAATGATTGTCTTTATTTCTTAAACATGTCTGTAATATTTTATGTCACCTTGTGCTGCTATAAACATTACGTGTTGGCAACATACAATGTGTGAAGCCTGGAAGATACTGTATGTCTTATCGCCTGCAGCATCAGCAGCCTGGGGTTATTTTATGCATTCATTTTTTAAATATAATAATAATAATAATAATAATAATAATAATAATAATAATAATAATAATAAACTTCAGATCTCTGTTTTTAGATGTAATGTTGAGACATAAATTAGGGCCATGACCGTTTGAATTAAATAGCTTATGGATGTATTGCTGATGAATAAGAATAAACCTAATTGCACAAATAAAACCAAATTCTCTCTCAGAGAAGCACACGGCCGTGCTATTAACCATTTTACTGCAAAATGGAGGCTATGTGAAGCTCTGATTCAGGCGACCCCTTTATTGTTCTCTCCCATGGTCACGTGTCCGTGTCATCCAATCCTGTGTCGGCTGCCGTTCAACTTATCAAAGGTCTGTAGTTCACAGTGAAGTCGACCGTTCCTAGATTTGCAGATTCCGCGCTTGTGTCTATTCCGTAGTGAGGATACGCACGGTCGCGCCTGTGTGCGGTTTAGTTTTTTTTTTTTTTGGGTTTGTTTGTTATGTCGACCCTGGGAACTCTGGGTTACTACGCCGACTCGCACATTCCTCACGAGGATGATGATCATTTGGCGCCGCGGTTCACAACTGCACCGGCGATACAGAACCAGACTCGAGAGCCATCTCTGTCTGAATATGGTGAACCCGATTCGTACCCTTTCCAAAGCAAGTCGGCTGTTTTTGGCGCATCGTGGAGCCCTGTGCCTGTGCAGCCGCCGGGCGGTACATCTATCGCATACCATCCTTACATACATCAGCCGTGTCCGACAGCCGAGTCAGATGGAGTGTCTGCGCGCGCCTGGGCGCTCGAGTCCCTTTCTGCGTCTGTGCCGTTCGCCGGATTATCCACAGACGTGCATCACGATATCAAACTCGAGCCTCTGGTCGGGAGCGGTGAGTGCACCACGCTGGATGCACGGACTCTAATGGCTCCTGATGCTCAAAACAACGCGAACCCTGCGGCGAAGGAGGCGGATCTGAGCCATGCGGATGTGACAGAGCCAAGCGACGAGAAAACGTTAACGGAGACTAAGCCTGATCTGGACCCAAGTAAGTGCATGCAGATCTATTTAATCTGGCTTCCACATTTTTTTTTTAAAATTTATTTTAATTTTTTTGGGAATGGTTTACACCGTATGCGCAATTTTACTTCATGGGTAACTTCAGCGCGACATATCTGTTAGAAATCAGTGGCGTGTCTGCAGCCAGCACTGTCGTTGCTCGGCCATTGGTAGCATCTGTTCCCCAAGTTATACAGCATTGTAATCTAAATTTGTCGGATGATTTAGCTTTTTACGCCATGCTTTCAGACAACAGTTAGTTTATTGCCTGCAGGTCTAAATTCTCTATTTTCCCTAGGGCTTGCTGAATTTATTTAGTTTCATATATGTGTGTTAATATTTTATTATCCAATATGTTCTAAGCCCCCCAGTACAACAAATTGGAGCTGGGCGCCACAATTTTTTTTTTTTAAATCAACAGCTGCTTTCAAATGTTCCCTGTTTTCGTGTAACGGTTTTCGACTATATCACATCCAATCCTCTTCGGACAAAAAGTTTCATTAGTGCTATAAAGCATACTGGACACGATTGACAATTATTTGCCCAGAGGTTTCACAGGCCTTATTTTTTTAACACGTTATGACAGTAAATAGATAGGAAAAAGTATGCCTTTGCAAAAAAAAAAAAGATTTTGCTCTGATAAAATGCTATCGTTTAATCACAATATAAAAAAAATTAAATTAAATGCTGAAAGCAGCACTTCCTTTGAACAGGCATTTATTAGGCTGTACATCTTTCCTTTGCAGGCTTAATCGCGCACCAGCCAGCCACAGGTCATAAAATGGCCGCAGTCTATTCCTGAGGGCAATATCACTACCTCTGTTTTTTCCTTTTTCCGACCCTTCTTTCAGATAACCCTGCGTCCAACTGGCTACACGCGAAGTCCACGAGAAAAAAACGCTGCCCATACACTAAGCATCAGACTCTCGAGCTGGAGAAGGAGTTTCTCTTTAATATGTACCTGTCTCGTGACCGTAGATATGAAGTGGCAAGACTACTAAATCTCACCGAGAGACAAGTTAAAATATGGTTCCAAAATCGTAGGATGAAGATGAAGAAATGCAACAAAAATCGCCCAAAAGACATCTGAAGTTAAGGAATACTGATGAATGATGCACACTGCAGTGGTTTGGACAGCTTTCTTTCCTGCGCACACCGGTTTTGTGTTATGCCTCTACAACAACAACAACCACAACAACAACAAAATTACTTTTGCACCAGTTTTCGGTGTGAGAATGTGTCGGTGTACTGATTGCGTTTTAGTTATAAGGCTGTTTGTTAGTCCTCTTGTGTCGTGTTTTGCTTGTTGTAGGTCCAAGTGTTTTTAATTGTGTACATTTTGAGCCAGCTTTGAGGAACTTTCCATGTAGGCTACTGATTTCAGGGACACATAGTTACTAAATGCTCGATATATTTAATATTGTTGATTTGCATGAGTGTAAATTGCTTTTTAAAAATGCCAGAATGACTTCTGCTCAGATGTTTAATGTAATGTTTAATGTAACTACCTAGATGTATTTGAACTACCTATTTGCATTTAAGAAAATAAGTGTTTTGTCATTGAGACATTGGTGAATTTTGTATCATAAACATGCTTGAATTTTTTTTGTGACTGACTGAAACAACAACAACAACAACAACAACAACAACCTGTACACGTAAATACCTCAAAGCATCAATTAGCTTAGCCATTTTCAACTCAAAGTTCATCTGTGTAGATGACAAATAAAGTTCAGAAAATTTAACATTTTGTTATTGCTCCATTTCTGATTGAAAAACGGCATAACCTATAACTAAACTTAAAAATATATATATTTTTAAACATCTACAATAATTACTAATTTACACAGATAGATAGATAGATAGATAGATAGATAGATAGATAGATAGATAGTATCCATAAGACTATATTATATAAGAAGTTTGGTTCTAGTATCCATAAGATTATATAAGAATTTTGGTTCTAGCATCCATAAGACTATATTATATAAGAATTTAGTATGATAAAATATAGGATATAAGGGTCTAGGATTTTAAATATAGCTGTATCCTGAAAAGTCCTGTATAGTCTGAAACCTTGTTTGCATGGAAATACCAAAAAAGGAAAAGCGTTACTACTTAAAAGGGCTCTGCGTTACGTTTACCGTCCCATATTCAACTTTCCATTGTTTATATATCATAACAAATTCTCTGTTTTGTGTCTCGTTTGTGTCACATAAATCAGGTTTAGTTTGCTGTCCGTGGACAGGTTTGAGTGTGTTATGTGTACGTGCATTCGTAAACGATATTGGTGACCATACCGACAATAAACCACAATCACAGTCTTAACAGTTTATGGGGTGCAAAGTGATTGAAGGCTGACCTGTAGGAATTTTTCAAACGCCACTTCCTTATCATCATCAATATAATAACACACACGGCCTATACTGTGTGACAAACATGGGGTGTGTGCAATTATAGAAGCAGTGGTCTACCGCATATAGACTGCATCATAAAACTTTAACACACAAAACGTGTTTAAACACAAAGTCTCGAGTGCTTATAGCCCACAAGCACAAATGCGAGCATTTTCTTTGAAGACATAATAAGGGGATATAAGGTCACAGTAAGGTACAGTAGGAAAGGTTATCGCTTTATCTGTCTCTAACAGCTGCGAAGGAACAATGATTTGGGGACATTCTCTTGATTATTGCACTACAGCCTGTGCCTTCAAAGTCTGTGCTGTAGGCACAGACAGCACCATAAAACGAGAAGGTTTTCCGCACTGTCTGGCTTTTTCTGCTAATTACTTTATTACAGCAACAATGACGACACTCCTGATAGGGTCGTCCATTTGTTAACACTGAACACAAAGGCGCAGAGAAAAATAAAACAGACAATTTGACCCATCGGTCCTGTGAGACTTGCATTTGGCTCTAGCCTGTGTTCACTAATCTTCACAGTTTTATCAAGAACGATCTGAAAATTCTTCAAAGTCCATGGAAAATCACGGGATAGCCTATATAATGAAAAACAAAACAAAAAACACCCAAAGGCTAAGGCATTATATATAGGTATGACCACACAGGAACTGTGAAAAGACACATTTAGAGGTTTTTAGATAGCCTATATTAGATTCTGCTCAAGAACTAACAGTAAATCAAGATTAGAGTTCCCTCCTCTATTTAATTCACTCACTCAGCAGTTAAAAACAAAAACATGAATAACAATATTGAGCATATTGACTTAAATTTTATTCTAATGGCAATCGACCAAATCCGGATGCTGTCTTGTTAAATATGTGTATTAGTATGTGTTGTCTTTGGCCCAGATTACAGAGTGTCACATACAGTATATCTGGGCTACAATTAACAGTCGAAAAGAATTTGAATGGAAACCATTGCTGTTACCCAGCAAAACCACCAGGTGGCGGCAACGTCCAAGCCAAAACTTATAACAAAGCTTAAATTTGCCCCTGAGTAGGGCTAATGAATCTAATCCTCGGTAACTGAGTGACCCGAAGGATACATTTTGGTAAATAGGAAAATTATGCATGCCATGTCTTGCAGGCGATAAAGGAAATTAATTTGAAGTTATCTGGACTACAGGAGTAGGCCTACAGCTTAGCCAGTCTGAGAAACATATAGTCACATGGTTTAATATTAGAAAATGATACAAACCTGATAAGGACAGTGATTACAATGCATCAAATAGACCTACATAAACACGCATTGCATACGTTACTCTCTACAGTCTGATCCACACTCTGACCTGACCATGAGGTACCAAACGTGTTGCTGACTGAACAGCAGCGTCAACAATCACGTGATGTATGACTGACAGTCACATGACTGAAATGACGGAAATGACAGAACTCCACTGGATGATGCTTTACTGTTTACATTTTAGGAATACCAGCATTCATTATAGGCTATATAAAACAATCCTAACTTATTTTAAATTGGCTACAAAATACAGCCTAGGCCTACTGTCGTGAATTGTTACATTTTCTGTTTATACTCTAAACACTTTAGAATAGCACCAAAGTTTCATCGTCTTTCATAATATCTCAAATGATCTTATAGCCTATAATATTGTATACCTCATCACGGCTTATCTAATACTGTATGAGGAAAAAATGAGATGTTTAAAAAAAAAAACATCTGAAAAAATGTTTTCCAGGTTAACTGTTCACGTGGTGACTCATTTATTAAAGCTCTAAAGTGGTTTCATTTAGCTCTATGTCATCATTGTTCATAGACAGTAGAATTAAAAAACCCTCTAGACCCATATTCGTGCAAAAGAGTTCCCAGAACATATCAAAATAGAGAAAATAGGCGGGGGGTGTCTTGTGCAGAACTGAGGCGTCATATATCTACGTAACTACCGCTAGAGGCAGTGTTGAGCTTTTCATTTTAGATTCACAACCTTCTGTTTGGGCTCAGCTTCCGCAAATCTTACAGCATGATTCCCTATGGAAATGAATTTCTATGGAAACAAATTAGTACTGCATTACAGCACGTTAATAGTGGACATAATCGCAATGTCTTGTTTTATGACAAGGAATAAGCTAGTGCAATCTTGTTTGCCCTACAGTATATAGGCTACACGTTTATTTAGTAAGTTATAAGGATTTGCTGACATACCTGTATTCTTAGAATTAAACTAGTATTTGATTGTAGCTATTATTCTACTTCAGTATTAAATAAAGCGCTACAACTATGCAAGTCACATGTTTCCAAGTCAAACCTTACAAAGGAGCGTACATTTAAAAGCCTTCCAGCATCCATGAGACTTCCGTGAGGGGTAGTTTTCAGTGCTCTTTCCTGACCCTACGACCCGCAATACATCAAACTCGAGGTCAGTTCCAGACAAGCAGGGTCTTTTTCGCTGCGCTCTGGTGCAAGATGTTCAAGTGTTGGTTGTGCGGATCAGCACCTGGTTTCAGTAGGGGCTCAGTGACATGGTCTCAACATCACATTCTACTGAGCCATGGCCATGTTTTGGTCACGTTTACTGAACGATCAGATAACATTATGAGTATCGTTTTCTATTAATAATGAATAGCCTAACATTGGCTTTTTACTATATTCATAATTCAAAAAGCCGCATGCTCTAGCCACTGTTATTGTGGGCATTGTAAGCCAGTATGCCGTGAGTAATATGAGGAATGTTTAGTTAAAATAATGAAGACAAGTCTCTAATGGTGTCATAGCAAGTATTAGTCAAAAGTGGCTTTAATATATATTTGAATGCGTGTACATACAAGGCATATGCCTATATATACACGCACTACAGTATCCTATATGGTAGTATTGTGTCCATACTGTGAAGCCCAAATGATGAGTATCGGGTTGTTAAAAACCTCGATCTCCAAACACAGATCTATAATGCGTTCTTTCACGAAGTATGAAGAACATCAACGTCAGCAGAGATGTAAGCGTGTGAACAAATGAAAAAGGCCCACAGCAAAACGGTATGAAATTTGGCTAATGAAAAATACAACAAGGACCCAGTTCATACACTTTCGTTCTGAAATTCATTTTTGATAATTGTCCGTTTGCCTGCACATGATTAAATTTTGGCTACGAGTTTATTTCTTCCCTATTCTTGAAAAAGCCAGAATTGTGATTTGGTATTTCATTTCCTAATGGCAGCATTCTAGTTTAAGGTTCTCAGGCGCATGCCATTAAATACTAACATATAACTTAGATGTTGCATGTTATATAAAGTCTTATATAACATGCAACACACACACACACACACACACACACACACACACACACACACACACACACACACAGAGCAAGAGAGA
>JAODXR010000024.1:26931346-26942827 GCA_028877395.1 Cathorops festae
ATGCAACACACACACACACACACACACACACACACACACACACACACACACACACACACACATAGGAAGAGAGAGAGAGAGAGAGAGAGAGAGAGAGAGTCATGTGTCACATGACAACAAATACAGACAAGAATGTTAAAAATAATACAGGACAATATTTAATCAGGTAATACCAAATACGATATAAATAACAAGGCACAACGTACCGCAACGATCTGATCACAATATAATACGTATTTAGTTTATATTATGCAGCCCTGCTGGAGAAAAGGGCTATTTTACAACGTCATAATCTGTAAAAACCTATTATGGTCTATATTGCCGGAAACGGCAGACACCTCCACAGGAACAATGGTGGTATGGATCTCATTTACAGCCTTGTGTGTGTGTGTGTGTGTATGTGTGAGTGAGTGTGAGTGGGCTGAGGGTCATCCATCAAGCCCTACTGTCGAGCGCTGCCTCTGCAAACACTATAAACAGCCCATATACGCCTCAGTCGCACTCATTACACCGCATCCACACTGAGGAAGAAGTAAACAATAATAATATAGAATTGCATTGAAATACATTAAAGAATAAAGAAGAAAAACAAAACTGAATATTAAGATGAAGTTGTAGAATATATACCAGGCGCTTCTGCATTAATTTTAGTGGTTTTACCTTGGTGGTGTTTTTCCAGCTGGGAAATGTTTTTTTGGATAGATTACAGCAACCGTATGAAACCAAATAAATCATTCTCATATATTTTATTTGCTCATATGGGTAATACTTATTAATAATTATTTTTTTGTAGGCTACCTTTGGTTATTTTCTAGAGGCGCAGATGTGGTGAACAGAATATAGCTGTGATTGGCTACAGCGATTTTAACAGTGATCAGTAACAACAACAACAACAACAACAACAACAACAACAGTAATAATAATAATAATAATAATAATAATAATAATAATAATAATAATAATAATAAACTGTGCCGTATTGAACAATAATTAAGGCTATTCAACGAGTAAATTCAAGATGTTTTATAAAACATTATTCGATCCGTTGTTTTGCTGGATGACGAAGTTTTCCCTTTTCATTTTGAAGGACTTTGTAAATGTCTAGGATCAGCATTGACTGTTATGTCTAACAGACGGTGAGCGAGCCTCAACACCGTGCCAGATATCACTCACAAAGAGATTGCAAACCTTTATTAAAGAGAAAGGCGAATAAGATTATCGCTAAGAATAAGCATAAAGCTGTTTATTTAACATCTCAATGGGGAAAACCCCCCAAATAATTTTATTTTTGAGAAATGGATGCATGAAAATATAAACGATAAAATATGAGGGGAAACCCTTCGACTATAATTAATAATTTATTATCACAGTCCGACTGATTTAAAATAGGGGATTTAATATAAGCTATTTGGACGTTGCATATTTGTATATAACGATTAATATTTAATAATAATAATAATAATAATAATAGAAGAAGAAGAAGAAGAAGAAGAAGAAGAAGAAGAAGAAGGATGTAGCTAAATGTATACTTCCAAAACATTTCCATTCTAAATACAGTGAGCAGAAGCCTGCTATCTGGAATTCATGCAATACAATTTCAATGTTCATACTACATACATAAAACACAACATATAAATTACACAGAGTAATGTGAACGAAAATCTCTATTAGATACACAATTTAGGCGCTACAACAACAACAACAACAACAACAACAAAATATTTACTAGAGCTGAAAACTGAAATCAAATACACATTCCTGAAACAATCTGTTAATGGTTAGTGAACATGAAGGTTATATGGAGTAAATGTAGCTGTGTCCATTTTGTAGTGTTATTACTCATATCGTGAGAAAGCACACCAGCTTTGCCCCTTGGTAGAAAATGTGTAGGAAGGAGTGGGGATTTTTTGAAGAATGCCAACACCCACTTCTTTCCCACACAATACGTCCACTGTAATTGCAGTTTTTTTTTAAAAATCCTTTTTTTCTTCTCACTGTCTTTGGTAAAATCTATCCATTTACAAATCGTTTTCCCCATCCTGTCTCTTCCAACAGCAAAATGAAGCAGGGCAAACGAATATTTGGTCCACAAATAAGCAAATGTCGTTCTCGGGCATATCCGGTGTGAAATTATAATTAAGATCAATCCATTTTTAGATCAAAATTTTATGAACGAATGTACAAGAGAAAGACTGCATCCCGATCCCTATGCTGTTTCCTTCTTCCTGAGCACATATGATCTAAGAGAGGGCTAGATGGTTTAAATGTGTTTCTTAGGGCACGAAGCTGTCAGACCTTTTGGCGAGCAAGATTGATAGCGCGCAGGCTTCCAGGGCTCTTTGTTTGGAATATAAGCAATAAGGAGCTCGTGGCTCACTGACACTTACAGCTGAAGACAGCATAGGTAAAAAGTCACATTCTGAACATTCCGAGTTACATATTTATGCGTTTATTTTTGAATTCATAGCCTTTATTTAACACGTGTCATCCAGATCAAGCATCCTTTGAGCCTTATTCAAATCCTCAATGTCACTGTGAGGTCAGTTAAGGCAACAACAACAACATACACCTTCATAATTGCAAACAGATTACGTGGCACAAACTTGTAGGGATTAGGACACTTTGTATTTTGCGTTAAAATGCAATGCAAAAAATGATTTTTAAATCTTGATCGTAAAAATCTTATTAAGACAGGCTGCATAACTCAGACCATTCTGGCACCGCGATAATAAAAGTGCCTAATTAGGCTACACAGACAAAAGTTTTATTATACAAATGAATCATTGAATTGTATGACTTTAAAATCATAAAGCTGGAACAATACGTATGTAAATGCCTGTGTAACACCTTCGTGAACGCGCTTGCACGCCCCTGTGCGCGTGAACTGCAGACTGAAAGTCAGCTAGCCTTTGTGAACGCGCGCACAGGAGTGCGCGTGCAAGGGTTTTTACGCATGCGTGTATTTGGGGGGAACGCGCGTCGTCTGACAAAAGTTGGTGGTAAAACTCGGTCGCAAGATTAATGGGTTTCTTTTGAGCATGACGGTTGGTGGATCTTATGTGGTTAGTTTTTCTTTTTTTAAATGTGGTGTGGCTCACAATCCAATTTGAGGAGGAAAAATAGGCTCCGTCGAAGAAAGTAGGCGGCGAGCATTTTCTATTATATATATATATATATATATATATATAAAACCTAGCAAGCATGTATAGACAAACTTCACAAAATGCGCAAATAAACTAGCCCGTCCCTGAGAATGAGGCGTTCCTCTTCGACTTTTCTCGATCAATCACGCGGACAGTGGCTCCTTTTGATTAAACCCCAAATTGTCATTGGACAGAGGTAATCATGTGACAAGCAATACGGTCCAATTTCAACCTTGTCTCCATGAAAGCAGTTTAATGGTATCGCGGTCCCCATACGGCCGTAATCAGAAAAATAGTGATTTTTTTTTTTAACCCAGGCACAATATTTCATTATTTCTTCTTAAGTCCCAAATCTGTGCGCGGAGAATTCCTTTAAGACTCGGAGGAGATGAATTACGAATTCGAGCGAGAGACGGGCTTTATCAATAGTCAGCCGTCGCTCGCTGAGTGCCTGACATCTTTTCCCCCTGTCACTGATGCATTTCAAAGTTCATCAATCAAGAGCTCGACGCTTTCACGCTCGACACTGATTCCTCCTCCTTTCGAGCAGACCATTCCCAGGCTGAATCCGGGCAGCCACCCGCGCCACAGCCGCCCCAAGCAGAACCCGAACGGTGTGTGCCCGCTGCCCGCCGCCTCGTTACCCCCGGAGTACCCGTGGATGAAGGAGAAAAAAGCTTCAAAGAAAAACCAGACCTCAGCTGCAGCCACGACCGACCCTGCACCACTCTACTTCTCTCCTGAAGGTAAAAAAAAAAATATGTAAATCTCATTCTAACACTTTAAATTTTACATCAAGTTTTGGACATGTTTAAGTAAATTTTAAAGAATTATGGGCAAAAGTCGGTCAAACTTGCTCTCGTCCTGGTGTGTCTGAACTGTGTGCAATATTTAATATGTCAAAGCATTACAAATTATTTGCTAGGGAGGGTGTTTTTGCACAACTCCTAAACTCTGTGTGCGCTACTTGTAGCGCAGGGCGTGAATTTTAATATTTGACAGTAATGAAGAGTGATAGATTGGTATTACTCAAGTCGGCAGCTGGCGTGTTCATTAATCTTCTCGCGGGCTCGTCCGCACACACACACACACACACACACACACACTGCTTCTGGCACCGGGGCCGAGAACACAAATTATTCTCGTGCCGTGGCTTCATTCCCACCGACGATTTATGCCCCTCGCGAACCGCAATATATTGGACAAGTTTTGTGAGGTCAGCTGTATAGCCCCTAGAGCGCGTTGTTAACAAAGGACGTGCGGTAATTAGTGGCATATTGATAATATATAACGTTGCAATGCACGTGCAGGTTCGCCGGAGGTTTCTGACGGTGGCGGAGGTGGCGGCGGCGGCGGCACACGCAGGCTGAGGACGGCCTACACCAACACACAGCTCCTGGAGCTCGAGAAGGAGTTCCACTTCAACAAGTACCTGTGCCGACCACGGAGGGTGGAGATCGCCGCGCTGCTGGATCTCACGGAAAGGCAAGTAAAAGTGTGGTTTCAGAACCGGCGCATGAAGCATAAGCGCCAGACTCAGTGTAAGGAGAACCAGAACGGCGAGACTAGAGCTGTGAGCCTGGAGGAGAACACCGCCCATGGCAAGGTTTTTTACGAGCAATCGGGAACCAACGCCGTTTCCGGGGCTCTCTTGGAGAACGAGAGTTACGCGTTCCAGCAGAACACGACACAGAATGGACACAATGGAGAGTCGCCGAGCTCTACTGTTTCACCCCTGAACAGTAATGACAAAAATCTGAAACATTTTACCAACCCGTCACCCACTGTTCCCGTGTGCGCCTCCACAATGGCTGTGGACAGCGCAGCTGCTCGGGACAATAGCACTCCACCAGGCCTGGACGGCCCCATGCACGACTTTCACGCTTTCACCACAGATTCCTGCCTGCATCTCTCAGATGCCATCTCTCCGAGTGTGTCTGAGACGGTAGACAGCCCAATGGCTTTAGGCACGGACTCGTTTGATTTCTTCTCGGAGACGCTCACGACGATCGACTTACAACACTTGAACTACTAACAGGCTTTGAGCACAACGAAGCCCCGTTATCTTTCTCTACCCAGACGGATGGTCAGTCTGTTTTAATTATAACGTTTGAAAATTAGGCCTAGACTTTTAGCCTACGAAGGGTTAAGTTTCATGAGTGATTGAATGATTGTTTGTGTTTACAACGCAAAAAAAGTGATATTTTTTCGTTTTATTTTTGTATAATCTTTACGGCAGTGTGCCATATTTTCCTAAAATAAAATTTTTACATTGTTGAAGATAAAGCAAGGCCGCTGTGTTTTGCATAAATTTGCACCATATGAGTTTTTTTTGTTTGTTTGCAATACTTTGCTCCGCGCCAAAATGCCATCAAACAGGAGAAAAAAAATAAAAAGAAACAATGATAATGTGAAATAAATAAAATGTAATTAGGCCAAATGTTTTAGGATAGCATGATATTCAGTCTAGTGCGATTTAAAAAAAAATCTCAAAACTTTTTTTTAAAAGCCTAAATATATTTTATTTCGGTAGACCCCATACTTTCTGTATTTCCATAAATATAAATAACATATTTAATTGTACATGCAAATATAAGCTCTCTGGAGCAAATGCAAACGCAAATGCAAGCTTATTGTAAATAACCACCGCATTGGCTGCGTAGTTTAACATGAACAAAATAAAGTTGTTCTTAACGACAATTATATCAGCCATCAGCCTTAACTGTTGCATATTAGATTCCATTAGATCTAAATATGCAGCAAAAAAAAAATAAAAATAATAACACACACACACACACACACACACACACACACACACGTAACGAAAGAGATGTATGTCCTTGGTGATGTATGGTCGAGAAAACAAACTCACTGTATTAGAAAACACTGGCAGCACCCTGTCTAAGAGTTGTAGCGTTCAAGAGTTTAGCAATTAAATTTTATAGCCTATTAAACCTTCGACAGCGGGTGAGTGTCGAAGCCACACTATACGAGTAATTCAATCAGGAGCTGGGGACGATCACTGAACTCTGCTCACAAGTACTCACGAGAAGAAAATTAGATCTTGCTTTAGATTCAGTTTGGAAACAACAACAACAACAACAACAACAACAACAACAACAACAAAACCCCGTATCTATCTATCTATCTATCTATCTATCTATCTATCTATCTATCTATCTATCTATCTATCTATCTACAAATAAATAGCTTGATCAGAATTTTAATTTGAGCATTACTATTCATGCAGTAGGCCTACACAAAAAAAAAAAAAGAAAGAAAGAAAAAACCCCGGAAATACTGGGCTATATATTATAATCGTAGTATAAAGAAGAAATGTGAGATCTTTTATACAGGCCTATATATCAGCTGAACTCAGTTTGTGTTATGTTAAAGCCTCCCAGAAAGCCACTTTCCTTCACAGCCGACTCTTGCATGAGGCCCAGACATAAGCCGACTTCCAGTGATGGTGAACTGCCTTATAGCATCCAACCGAAATTCATAGCTAATGCTCACAGAACTTTTTCCTTAAATACTTCAAAGAAAAATTTTTCGCTTTCACATTTGTCTGAGCCAGGGTTTAGTGCTGTTGGTTGTGATGCGAGTTTTCCTTTCAATCCTTATTATTATTTTTGCTGAGAGGTCTGCATGAAGCTATTTCTATAATCACGGTACTACTTTATAATTACTGATTTAATTCATGCATTATAAAGATGCTGCAACACCACGCTTAACTCCATGTAGAACCTATAGTATGTACTATGTACAGTAGGTTTATAGAATGGGAGAAATTGGAATTAAAAGCAGGCACGTGGGATTTTACAAACTATTAATAGCCCATGCATCAGTATAACGATTAATTTATTTGCATGTCTTGTTTATCAGTAGGCCTTCGAGCTAATACTTTCCAAAGAGCTGAAGCGTTGCACTCCCGAAGAGGGTATTAACATGGAAATGAGTTCCCTCTACTCTCTGGGGTCTGGACACTGGTTTTATCCACAGATAATGGAGCTAGTAAAGACTGTTGACTGCATGTGAACTTCTACAAGAAACCTTTCCTGATTTTCCAAATTATTTCTTCAGGTCACGTTCAATATTTACTTTCAAAAAGTGATCAGTGATCCTACAGTACTTTCACACATAATTAAATAAAATTAAAATTTAACTGTATTTAAAAAAAAAAGAACAGCAGTCTAAACTTTTTTTCCCCTTTTTACTCGCACTCACACATTTAGGGTACTTTCCAACAGTTTTCATTCAGTGACACAAATATCTCAAGTATACAGAAAGAAATACACAGGACAATAGGCAGCATTTAAAGTTCTAACAGTATGCTGTAGTAAAGTGGACTAATCACAAGCAGTACAATCTAACACCTACTGGGCATAGAGCCACAGTGAAGCAGAACAACAACTTGACTGATGTATTTGGACAGCAGAAGACACAAGATCAACATGCTGTAGTTAGGTTACAGACCGATGTTACTCTGGGAAGGAACTCAGAGCTGATTTACAATGAGTTTATTTACCTATAAGAATTACCCAGGAAAGTCATTATCTGACAATTTATAAAGCAGACTAAGTAACCATTTTTTTTTCTTTGTTTTTGTGTTTTATTATTACCATCTGATGTTATGAGTAACATCAAGTCTGTTTGTATACTGTAATAATTACTTGAACAGCCATATATCAAATTCTATACACAACATACCAACCACTCCACTTGGTTACATTGGCTTGCTGAACTAAAATCTCTTAGAATAACATTCCTTATTTTTTTTAATCTGTTTTCCGAATCAAAAGTTTAGCAGTTGCAGTAACACAATCCAGTAACACAAGAAGAAAATACTTAAAAAATTTCACAGTCACTTTTTCACTGTTTAATGCCCTTCTCATGCCTATTAGCTGGCCATAAAGTTTGATGGTCAGATCTCATGCCACATATCCTTTGGATGAATGAATAACTCTGTGATGTAGTGCAAGATAGCGACTCTGTAAAAAGTCACTATGAGTGACACAATTAACATTTTCATCTAGGAACATTTGAGCCTTTGATATAACCCTGTGCAGTTTGACTACTTATAAGTTCTGAGCTGACCTTATGATCAATTTTTAAAAGAGCATCTTAATACCCATGTAACCATGTCTTGTTTGCAGCTGTAAGAATATTTCATGTCAGTAAAGCCTCCATTAAAAAGACCTTGTTCTATTTGCAGAAGATATAAAGACAGAAAAGTGCATAGTTCCTCCTTCACAGCATACTGATGACAGAAAGGAAAACCCCATGGCTCCTCCACTAGCATTGAAGATTATTCCTATGCAGCCATTTATAGTCATGGTGTTCGACATTCAGTGGTTTCCATGGAAACACAGTTTTTTTTTGCGGTCCATGCATCATTCCCATGCACGCCTTTGCTTCCCAAAGGCATCACAAAAAACAACCTTCATTAACTGGTAGAGTGAGTCTCACTTTGCACCTTCGATCTACTATAGGGATGTCATGCTATAAGGCTTCTGGGTAGCACAGATTGGCTGGGGCTTTAACTGTATCTCAGGTTAATTCTATGATGTATGAAGACAAGCAAAAGAAGTACAGTAGTATGAGGTACAATGGATGGATCACAACTATTGTAAGTAATTGTAATAGCACGAGGTGGATGCATTTACACCTCAATCTTGGGCAGTGGTGCAGTGGGTAGTGTTGCTGCGTCATCGCTCCAGGGTACCTGGTTTGATCGCAAGCTTGGGTTAACAACTGTGCAGAGTTTCACACGATCTCCCTGTGTTCACACAAGTTTCCTCCAGGTTCTCTGGTTTCCTTCCACTGTCCAAAAACAGGCAGATGGTCTAATGGAGTAACTATGCTAAATCGCCCCTAGGTGTAAAAGCTTGTTTGGAGGTGTGTGTGAATGGTACCCTGGAATTCCATCTGGGGTGAATTCTCCTGTCTTGTGCCCAGTGTTTCTGGGATAGACCCAGGATCCACCACAACCCTGAAAAGGAGAAAGCGGTTACTGAAGAACTCCTTCCCGAAGTCATACTTCAGGCAAAGACTAGCCACAGAATATTCAAAAACAAACCTCCTTTATGAAATTTACAATACAAATCAGCAACGGCTGAAGTGCTGCATTCTTTGGGTTAACAGTACTGTTGTGGACAAACCACATGTTATTACATGCTATTGTTTTGATTCGATTATAGCTTATGTTACCCTGTCTATAATATGGAAGAATTAATCTGTGGGACTGCAGAGAGCAACAGCTGGATGGAAGTCTCTCACAGCTGCATACCCTGCAGGTCTGAGCCAAGTTCATGAGCATGCTCTGAAGAGGTGTTGTAAGCAAAACCAGACAGCGAGGGGGTGTAAAGCTCAAAGCAACTGCATGCATATTTCTCTTACTACAGAAGCAAACAAAAGGGATTTCTAAGCTTGAATGCATTAATAATAAATATAATGTCCATCAAAAGTGACCTTTTGTCTTTCTTTATCTGGCAATTCACATTGTTTTTCTTCTTCCCAAGATGTTAGCATCAAAGAAAGAGTTGAGGTTTCCATGTAAGCTAATTCTAAACTATTTAAAAACAACACCTGAGCAGCTTAATCCTTTGAAGGCCAAAGGGTAAAAGCACCTTCTCATCCACCACAGAGTTTTCACTTCAGACGTTTCACTGTACCCTCAAGACAGGCTGAATTACAGTGGTAAGTGCATATTGTCACATGTTCGGCCTCCAGGCTTCAGAGGCTGCTTAGGTGTTCTGATAGTGAGATGAGCTATCTGCAGCATACTGCAGCTCATCTTAATGAGCTCATACTACTCAGCTGAAGGCTTGAAGTCTGCAGTTATCCTGATATTGTCGTGATGTTTTAAATGCGTCAATGTAAACATGCAAAATCACTTATAAGTTAATATTCATAGCACAGATTTTAGGGTTTGAGAAAGCCATTGTAAACACCAAATTTTTGTTCCTAGAGATAATGAGATGAGATGAGCCATTTCTGTATGAATGTGCATGTTTGCCTAGGGCATAATCTTGTTAAAACCTATATCCGTGGTTACATTTGAACCTCCTGGAGCAACTTGGTACAGTCAATCTCATGGTAAAATCAAACCCAACAGCCCCTTGACCACAAGCCACACAGCATCAGTGATCCACTACTATAACTCAGTGAGTTTTCCTTGTATGTCTGATGGTGCGCCTCAGCAAAATTTTGATTTATACTTCATCTGACCACAACAATTCAAATAAAAAAAAATGAATTGAGCATGGTGATGTTGAATTTTGTGGTTTCTTTTGAGCAAATATTTCCATTAGTAAAATTTGACATTGAAAAAAAAAAAAAAGAAATACAATACACAATTTTGACATAATTCTTCCTACTTACTCCAGCAGGCTCATGGGTCCGATTTCAAACAAACGTCCAAGTGTTCTAGTCTAAAGCTTTGCAATTATAACCCAGGCCATTCCTAATGATGTTTGAACTATGCATGTGTGTTTAAATCCATTAACTTAATATCCACTACATTTTCAAAATAGGTCAGAAATACCTTTTGTTTCAACTGTTTTGTTCTCTTTCCCCATAGTCATGTATGACAAATGGAATTTATTTATTCAATATGACCTCATATTTATACTCCAGGGAAATAAGAAAAGTCAACAACAGTGATCTTGGCATATGGGAGAAAAAAAATAGTAATATGCATTTTTCAAGAAAAACAATTGGTATTGAAATTTTAATTGCAATAAAATATTTTTATAACAAAGGAAAATAGTTTCTCATTGAATTTATGGAATAATTTCTGCTCATTTAAGTAGTATGCAGACAATTTTGGATGGCAATACATACACAGAATATATAATTAAAATAAATGCATTCTAAGAAAATAGGAAAAGAACACTTGTACTGTATTTATTTTAACAAAACCATGTGTCACAATTATTAACACTGAAGACCTCTCCATAACACAGAATCTTCCTAAATCCTTCAGGATCCTACTTCCTCTCTTGTCGAATTTTTAAGCTCACACTACAGATAAGTCAGTGAATTGGCCATATCAAAAGTAATGCTATGTGTATGTTGTATTGTTATTAGTCCAACAACTGTAGAAGAGCCAACCACAACCCTGTTGTAGGTTCTAGCTGGAAGCAGCTAGATTTTCATTTAAAGTCTAGTGACACTTTATAGGGCCTATGAAGTAATGAATAAATAATTAGGTTTCCAAGTCCTTTGGAGGAAAAACAGCCCCACAAAATCATATATTCTCCACTTAATGGTGAAAATACATTCTTTACTGTATATCTATTTTTGGTTCTAATGACAAAGCTCCAGCAGTGTCTAG
>JAODXR010000024.1:30148044-30158077 GCA_028877395.1 Cathorops festae
TTGTATGCTTTACATACAAGTTTCAGACAAAGGATATACAAATTTTATAAGATTTATCTACATCTTTTCCATATGGGGTATTTCTTGCTGTGGGTTTGTTTGAATGAAATAACTTGAACATTTTTAAAAATGTTTAAAAATCAAAAGGCTTCTTAAAGGAATCTGCTCTGAGATTCTGAGCTCAGTTACTGATTGGCTATGCTATAGTGCCCATAGGTGTGAATGAGTGCATAAATGTTGTCTGGCGATGGACTGGTGTCTTACATGGGGTGTGTTCCTGCTTTGTACCCAATGTTCCCAAGGTAGACTCTGGAACCACTGAGACCCTGACCCAGAAAAAGCACATTTAAGATGAATGGATGAATAAAACAAATTGTGTTATAATAAAATTATTTGATTTCATTACCTTTAAATAATGCCAATATCTGGCTTGCATTCAGTAACCTGTATTTCTAGTGCCATTATTAAGTTCTGAGAAGTGATGAGAGGAACAATGGGAGTTTGTCTGAATGAAACATCTGGAACAGGGGATGGACTCGCCTACTGAGAGAGAGAGAGAGAGCGCGCATCCTACTGATATTGGATAGAAATTCTATAACTGTATGAGCTGAAGTGGCTCAACAGATCAACAAGCAACTTATTTTTAAAACAGCTGAATACTTTTAATTTAGAACTTTAAAGGAAGAGTGACAGAAGACAGCAGGCATAACAGGTTTGACACAATTTTCTAATTAGTTGTTATATGTATTTATTAAATCAGTACTTAGTGTAATATCAAAAGCAGCTGTCATGAATGCATGTACAGTACATTGAATTTTGCATAAAAACTAGCTACATATTGGACTTAAATTGATTTTAATGCAGATAATTGTCATTTCATCACTTTTTCATTTAAATCTAAGGTGAATTGTTGGTGTTGGAACCTGCATAACAGTATACTGTGTAGACCTTAGGTAACACTAGAATGAATGTGGATATTGTTGACTTGCAACCACTAAAGGAAATTTGTTTTATACAGGAAAAGGTACGTGTAATTATGAACTGTGCAGCTTTTATAGTGGTGACTACCAGTTTTCTTTCTTGGACTGATGCAGTTAATCTATACAACAATAAAGGTAATGTTAAAGCTCATTGGAATCATATGAGAATTGTTGAAATATAAATTCTTAATTTTCTTTATTTTGCCACATGGCTCTAATTTTCAGACAAAGATAAAAAGCTTCAGTATCTTATGGAACCACCAGTGTATGCTGAGATAATAGCACGCCGAGGAAAGAATGCAACCCTGCCATGCGTTCTTCGAACTGTACCTTCTCACTACAGAGTTAAGTGGACAAAAGTTGATCCTCTTCATACAGGAATGGAAAATATTGTTCTCATCAGTAATGGGCATGAGGTTAAGCACTATGGTACATGGCAGTCTAAAGCAAGTCTTCGACGTATGCATGTTTTGGATCTCTCTCTCTGCCTAACTAAACTAGAATTCCAAGATTGTGGTCTCTACCAGTGTGAACTGATCAATGACATTGATGATGAGAGTGTCACCATTACTCTAAGCATTGAAGGTATAGGAAAGCAATGTCTAAATATCCAGTGTATCAATAAATTGCATATGATAAAAAATCCCCCCCAACCTTAACAATATAAAACGCTGTTTATGTTTCAGGGGTTGTGTTTCCTTATCAAAGCAACCATGGTCGTTACAAATTTACCTACTTTGATGCCAAAAAGGCTTGTGAAGAACAGGATGCAACACTGGCAACATACACACAGCTTTACAAGGGTGGGGTAACACCATTTATCTAACATGTAAACCAATAATATTCTGTATCATATCTACTGTACACAATTCAATGCTCAATCTTAACCTATGAGAAAGGAAAACAGCTAAATATTAGAGTGACCTGTAATTGCACTTTCTTCCACTGATGAGCCTATGTATAGAATGGACAGAAGGTCTGGAGTGGTGTAATGCTGGGTGGCTAAATGATGGGACTGTCCACTACCCCATTCTGAATCCACGGCCAACATGTGGGAAAGATCTTCTTCCAGGGATCCGCAACTATGGGCCCCGGCACAAGACCAAGGACCATTATGATGCCTTCTGCTTCACCTCTACCACTGAGGGTCAGCAAATGCATGACTCTGCAGATTTTACCAATTTGAATGCACATGGTACTAATATAAGAAACTGCTTAATAGTGAGTTAAAGGTGTGAGAACAAGAAAAGCATTTAACTGTTTGCTGCAGGGCCCAGTGATGAAGTTGGAAAAAAAAAAAACAAGAGTTGGTAATTTTTCAACATACTTCCTGTTTATCATGCAGTCTGCCTCATTACTCCAACTTGCTATGCGAGCCAGTGGTCATTTCTAAAGCAAGCCATGGCCTTATCCCAAATTTCCCTTTCTGGATCAATAAAGTCCATCCATCCATCTAATGTTTCAACTTCAACAACGAGAAAATAACAAGGGTCAAGGACACAATAAAGCAGGCAGAATAACAAAGCCTGTTATGACAGGCAAGACACTGAACAATATTTCGCATCAAGTGAGTGTGAGAGAGGTGTTTATATAGTGTGGGCTGATTAACCAGGAAATGAGTGACAGGTGTAATTAATAGACAGGCGATAGAGGGCACTGTGGTTCTTGGGTGTTGTAGTTCAAATCGGCCATGTTTGTAGTCTGACTGGAAGTGGCACCCTTTTTTGTTACTGACAGAACCCCCCCCTGAGGAGCTCCCTCTAGGAGCTACATTCTTCCTAGAATGCCCCCTCCTTCTGGGTACGGGCTTGTCAGGGTGATGGTTGTGAAATTCTTGATTTTTTTTAAAGATATTTTTTGGGCTTTTTTTTCACCTTTATTAGATAGGACAATGTAGAGACATGAAATGAGTGGGAGAGAGAGATGGGGAGGATCGGGAAATTACCTCAGGCCAGAATCGAACCCGGGTCCCTGGATTTATGGTATGGTGCCTTATCCCACTGAGCCACGACGCCCCCATGAAATTATTGATTAAGGAGAGGGTCTAGGATATCCTTAGCTCCCACCCAACTTCGTTCCTCTGGTCCATAGCCATCCCAATTTACCAGGTACTCTAACTGACCTCTTCTACATCTAGAGTCTAGGATCCAATTTACCTCGTAGATGGGTTCTCCTTCTGGGCCAGGAGATGGGTGGTCAGGGGTGGGCATGTCCTCAGACATGGGAGCCTGGATGGAGGGTTTGAGGCAGGGGACATGAAAGGTGTGTGACAGATGACTGTGAGGTGGGAGCTCAAGTCTATAGGAAACCTCATTGATGTGCTGGAGCACCTTGTGCAGTCCAATGTAGTGTGCCTGTAATTTTTGGCATGTGTTGGGTTCCCTAAGGTCCCTGGTGGACACCCATACCCGATCGCCAGGAGAGTAGTTGGGGTTGTTGCTCCGGTGCTTATTGGCGTATTCCTTATACTTGGCATTAACTGATATGATGCGTTGGTGAATTTCCTCCTAAATTGACTGGCTACGGGTGAACCAGTCTTCATAGCCTGTACCCATGCTGGAGAGTCATCCCAAGGAAACAGGGGAGGTTGGTGGCTGAGCATACACTGGAAGGGTGTAAGTTGTGTGGTTGAGTGCTTGAGAGAGTTTTGTGTGTATTCGGCCCATGGGATGAATTGGGCTCAGTCCCCTAGGTTTTGCATGCAGAAGATTCTGAGGAAACATCCTATTTCTTGGTTGGCTCTCTCTACCTGACCATTTGACTGGGGATGATATCCCGAAGTGAGGCTCACTGAGACCCCTAGCTGCTCCATGAAGCTGGCCCGCAGATGAGAAATGAATTGAGGGCCACATTCACTGATTATGTCTTCTGGGATGGCAAAGTATCGGAACATGTGCTGGAACAATAATTCAGTGGTCTGAAATGCTGTGGGTAGGCTGGATAATGGGATGAGTCTCAGTGCCTTGGTGAAGCAGTCAGTGATGACCAAAAATGTGGACTTGTCTTGGGATGGTGGTAGGTCGGTGATGAAGTCAATTGCCAGGTGGGATCGTGGTCTCTGAGGCACAGGAAGAGGGCATAGTTTGCCAGCCGGAGGAGTTTGAGGGACCTTGGCTTGAGCGCACTCAGTGCATGAAGAAATTAAATGAATGATCTCAGTCAACATATTCTCCCACCAGTACTTGTTTCGCAGTACTTGTTGGTGGGTACAATGGCTGCTGGGATGACCAGTGGCAGACAAAGTGTGTGCCCATGTGATGAGCCTGCTCCTGAGATGATTAGGGACATACAGGTGGCCCGGTGGGCAGTTGACTGGAGGATTCTGTGGTTGAGAGTCCCTTATCTCCTTGTCAAGGTCCCAAGTGATTGCCTGGACAAAGCATTCAAAATGTCAGGATGGGATGAGGTTCCTGGTCATGAAGAGATGGGCTGAAGATGCATGACAGGGCGTCAGCCTTGGTGTTTTTGGTGCCAGGACGATAAGATATTGTGAAGTTGATATGGGTGAAGAACAGTGCCCATCGGGTTTGGTGTGGGTTCAGTCTCTTTGCCTTCTTGAGATACTCAAGATTTTTAATCATTAGTGAAAATGACAAAGGCGTATGGCCCCCTCCAACAAGTGCCTCCAGTCCTCTAAGGCGAGCTTGATGGCCAGTAGCTCTCAGTTCCCGACGTCATAGTTTCTCTCTGCTGGAGTGAGCTTTTTGGAGAAGAATGCTACCAGGTGGAGCTTGGGTCTTTCTCCAAAGCACTGGGAGAGAACCCCTCTTACACCAATCTCAGAGGTATCCACTTTGACCGTGAAAGGGTGGGTCGGGTCCAGATGCTGAAAGATAGGGGCTGTAATGAAAGCCGTTTTGAGCCTGTCAAAGGCCTCTTCGGCTGTGGGGTTCCAGTGGAAGTTGGTCCCTTCTTCAGGAGGGAGGTCAGGGGCGCCATGAGGGTGCTGAGCCCACTAATGAAACAATGATAAAGTTTCTGAAGCCTAGGAAACGTTGGCGCACCTTCACTGAGGTGGGTATGGGCCAGGAGGTGACTGCAGTTACCTTGGAGGGGTCCATGCTGACCCCCTCAGCACTGATAATGTACCCCAGGAAGGAGATGTTATGCATGTGAAATTCACACTTCTCAGCCTTGACATAGAGATGGTTCTTAGACAGGTGCTTGAGTACTGATCAAACATGGTTATGATGACTCTTCATCAGGGAGTAGGTCAGGATGTCATCGATGTAAGCTATGACATACCTGTCCAATATGTTTCGCAGCACATCATTAATGAGGCACTAGAACATGCTTGGCACCAAAGGCATGATCCGGTAATCAAAATGGCTGGCGCTGGCACTGAAGGTGGTCTTCCACTCGTCGCCCTTGCATATGCGGACCAGGCTGTAGGCACTATGTAGGTCAAGCTTGGAGAAGATTGTGGTGCTGTGGAGTTGTTCCAATGTGGAGGGCACAAGTGGAAGTGGATATGAGTATTTCACTGATATCTGATTGAGTCCTCGAAAGTCTATACACGGATGAAGTCCACCCCTTCTCTTCTCCACAGTAAAGAATCCCGCTGATGTTGGTGAAGTGGACAGGCGTATGTTCCCATGTTTGAGGGCCCCCTGTATGCACTCTTCCCTAGCAGCTTGCTCATTCTAGGATAGAGGGTAAATGCGGCTGTGTGGGGGAGAAGTCCTCCCCTAGGTCCAGGTAGCATGCAGGGATCCCTTCTAGAGAGTCAGGGTGAGGACGGTGGAGGAAAGATTTAACTGAGGATGTTGGAGGCAGTTCTGGAAACATGTCAGGGACCACTGAAGAATCTCCTTGTTCTGCCAGGAGATGAGTGGGTCATGAAGCTGTAACCATGGGTAGCCCAGGATGATATTGTGATGCTTGGTAGCTGTGATGAGGAGTGAGATTTGTTGAGTGTGAAGAACTCCCACCTGAATATGCACAGGAGTGGTCTGGGAGGTGACGAGGTCCTCCCCTATGGGGCCTCCATCAATGGACCGGATGCTGAGCAGGCTCTGCACTGAGTTTGTGGGCAAATTGAACCTCCAGATGACTGAGCTGGCGATTAACTTTCCCTCTGCCCTGAGTCGATAAATGCAGATAGCACATGGGTAGAGGAAAACAGTTTCTGTAATAATGGAAGCTTGAAAGATCGAGCTCTTAGTGATCTCATGGGACTAACCAAATCAGCCTTGGTCTCCTTGGAGCTGGTGCTTGGCAGGTGGACTGGACATTGGATGATAGGGTGACTGGAGCTCCCGCAATAGAAGCACAAGCCCTCCTTTCTCCGATCTCTTTCAGAGCATTTCAGGCAAGCACAAGAAACTTCCATGGAAGAGGGAGAATCAGAGGTCATCGCAGGCTTGTCTTCCTCCTGGAGGGATGGGTGGCTGGATAGCAGATGGTCTAGCCAAATGGCGCGATCAGTGAGAGTGTCCAGAGTGAGATGTTCATCGCGGCATGCTAGTTCATTCAATACTGAGGGGTGAAGTCCTTGGCAAAACACTGCCTTTAATGCTGATTTATTCCATCTGCTGGCAGCTGCAAGAGTCTGAAAATCTAGGGCATAATCGGCAACTCTCCTTGAACCTTCGGTGATGGTGAGCATGCTTTCACTGACTTCAATTCCCTCCAGTTTGTGATTGAACACACGCTTGAATAACTCCAGAAAGCTGTCATAGGAGGTGGTGAGTTCGCCTCTGCTCCTCCACACTGTCTGGCCCATTGTAGCACTTTGCCAGTTAAAAGTGAATGAAATCCAGCAATCTTGCATTCATCTGAGATGTGTGGGAGCAAGAAGTACATGGAACACGAAGCAGAAACCCTTTGCAGCTGAACACTTCCCTGACATAGTTCTCGGGACGTGGAAGTGGGAGCGTGGGACTCGGAGGACCTTCAGGGCGCATTAGGAGGGCCTGTGGCATCATAACAGTGAGCTGAGCCATCTTGGTGTTGAGATCGGCAAGCATCTGCTGATGTTCTCTTAAGAAGCACCCTTGAGCAATCAAAGCAGCCTGCTGTGCCTCCTCTGCTGCATCCATATGCAGCGAAGTATCATGTCAGGATGCAGACACTTACAGATGTATGTGCAAGGGAGAGTGGGGAATGCAGACTGGCAAACAAATCCAAAACGCTAGGCAAAATTGAAGTCAAGGGACAGGCAGGGGTCGATCAATCAGCAGACAGAGTAATAAGGGCTAGGCTAAAGAGTAATGAGAATGAGACAATAACAAGGTTTGAGAACATGATGAGGCAGGCAGAATAACAAGGCTTGGTATGACAGGTAAGACACGGAATGATACTTCACATCAAGTGAATGTGGGAGAGGTGTTTATATTGGCTGATTAACCAGGAAATGAGTGATAGGTGTAATTAATAGGCAGGTGATAAAGGGTGCTGTGGTTCTTGGGTGTTGTAGTTCAGATCGGCCATGTTTGTAGTTTGACTGGAAGTGGTGCTCTCAATCGTGTTACTGACAGTTTTCATTACATTTAGAAAAAAAGAGACTGTGCACAGTACAGTATATCCTAATTATTTCTGGAGTTTTTTTTTAAAGTTGAATGTATGTAAAAATGTATGCAAGTCTCCACCTCTACACTTGAACTGAGTCTCTTTTTACTTTCTGGTTCATGCAGGTTCAGTATTCTATGTCCCAGGGCCACTAAATTTTTTGGAAGCATCTAGTGCCTGTAAGGCGAAAGGAGCAAGCCTGGCCCGCGTGGGACAACTCTACTCCTCCTGGAAGTTTCTGGGGTTGGAGCGCTGTGATGGAGGCTGGCTACAAGATGGTAGTGTGCGCTTTCCCATCATTACTCCTAAGCAGCGCTGTGGAGGAATCCCACAGCCAGGGGTTCACAGCTTTGGATTCCCTAAAAAGAGCATTAGTCTCTATGGGGCATATTGTTACAGGTAAATATCAACATAGGAATAAATCATGATAGATACTCAAGATCTACACCTGTACAAAAGTCTGTACGTGCCACTCTAACAGTTCCCATGCACCTTGGGAATTATTACTTTTTTCCCTTAGCAATATGAGATAACGTTTTGACGTGATATTTTGGCAGGCACAAAACTAGACTTGTTCAGTGGGAATGTAGGAATTTGTGAGCCAAATATTTCAACGTTCCACAGACTTCTGTGCTGATTTTTGTCTTTAATTATGAGATCAGTGAATACTGTGTGAAGGTGTTCCTAGAATTAGTGTAGAAATAATGAATAATTGAGTTCTGCACCACCAGATATTTCTTAACTGACTTTGTAAATAATTACCAGATCTTTATGGTTTTCATAACATTCTATTACACTTAATAAAAATACTTGTATTATAATACTATACATGCTTTCAGATGCCCATTAAACTGTAGATCTTTATGAATATACTCATGCACTATGTGTGGACAGACTTCTAAATGACCTAAAATAACAACATAAGGACAAACGATTGTATAGTTGATACTGTTAGTAAAATTTGTTTTATTATTATTATTATCATCATTTTTTAATAAAACTCCAGAACAAATATAGAATCCTAGAAACTGTCGTAGTATGGCACCGTATACCAGATGGCTTGACCTTTTTTTTTTTTTAAACATAAACAACAAAATGAGTAGATAAATAAAAATGTCTGTGATTTTTTTTTTTGTGAAGTTAGTAGTTGTAGTCTTTGTTTTATTTCTTCCAGGGTCTATTTCACACTTTATTTCCCAATGGAAAAACCCAGTCGCAAAATAAATTACCACAAACGATTCATTTACAAAATCAGTAAAGTGCTTCACAAATCTAAATGATGGACCTAGTGGCACTGATTAGTATATTAGTAACACATTCACAGATCTATGCTTGACAGCCAATTAGATTTAGTAACATACATCCAAAAGTCTTAATTGTTTTTTTTTTTTAAATCATCCTAAAATCTGACTTTACTAGACCTTATTTTCCCATCTTTAGTGAGGATAATGGATCTTATACCAAGTAAGACAAATTTATAGATTTTTGTCTTATGAATCTGATTTTTGATGAGAATTAAATCAATTCATATTTCTGAACAACAAACATTTAAAGCATTAAAAACAGAAAGATATGTACACTCAAAATGTGTAGAATCAACCAGTATGTAATGTCACAAAAAAAAGCAGAATAAAGAAATAAACTCTTTAAGTCTGTATAAACATAGTTAGTTCCTATGATGTTAGGAACAGATTTCATAAAGAACTGATTATTTCCAAGAGCAAATAGGAGACCTGAAAAAAACTGAGCACCAAATTACTTGAAAATGTAAAGCTTGTGTTTCACAGCCAGGCACAAATGTATGCACACTTAGAAATTTTGCTAGATTTACTTAGATATCGTCTCACTGTATCTAAGGGTGCTTATTTGTTAAAGAATCAATAAAGGGCTTGTTGTTGACATAAAGCTTGGACACTAAAATATCAAGTCAGTTTTTGGTTTTGTAAGAATAAAGATCTCAATCAAGAGACGTAAATAACCACAGTGAAAGTAGCATGCTATTTGGGAATCTAGGCCTGATTTGACGATCCCTGGTCAGAACTTTAATTAACTGAACAGTATAGTGGAATACTAGAAATTGATTCTTAAACACCAAACGGGCTGATTATAAATGTATTCTGCGTGGCTGAGGAGCACAGGTTTTACTGTGTGCAAACATCAGAATGACAGCTGCCAGAGAGTATTAGTAACCTCATTTCCGCTAGTGGATTTAAATGAAGTAAGCCAGGGCTTGCCACTGTTAACTTTCCTTTCCCACATTTACTCAGATTAAAGTATAGAACCTATGAATTTTACTGAATCCAATTTAATGCTAAAGGCATTGTTTTGCTGAAAGGTCAAGTTCTGTGGATGTGAGGATTTAAAGGAAAATTCCTTTTTTTTTACACTTTTAGCCCCCTTTCTGGAGTGTCTAGGATGAAATCGAACGGTCGACACAATATATTTATCATGTAATAACATATCACGTAATTTCATGAACTTCCATTAAAAGCAGACGGCCTAGCCTACTGTATAACTTGGCTCGAGCAAAAACACTGAGCAAA
>JAODXR010000024.1:30398912-30409065 GCA_028877395.1 Cathorops festae
ATGCTGAGGGCCAGAGACAGAGAGAGAAAAAGAGAGATGTAATTGAATTAGTTATATTAAAAAAAGTTGCTTCAATTTTAAATGACATTTGTAATTATTCATTATTTAAAGAATTATCTAAAAGAATAATAAGATTATTGCTTACACATACAGTTCAATCTGTGTGTTGCAGTGGAATAAATATTCTTATTAGAAGTAGGAAAATACTTTACAAATACAAAATTACTACATGCAACGGTAATTACTGCAAATGTCTGGCCTATCTATCTATTTTTTGCCTATAATTATGTTTATTTGTGTCAGTTGGCTGGAGCTCTGGAATCATATTTCAGAAACATTTGCAAAGAGAAACCATTTAAAAAAGAGCAAACTGTACAGTATATGGCAAAAAAAATAAATACAAAGTGCTATTAATTGTTTTAAAATAATTTTGTATTGCTGTTAACAATTACTGAAAAAGATTGTAGAGTGTAAAAAAAAGCAATAACAGATCTTGTTAAAGCAAGTATTAACATTGTACACCACTTCATGCTGCCAGCACTAGTAGACGCATATATTATAACTTCTTCATTGATTCCACTATTTATTAATAAAGAAATAGCACTAACATCCATCGTTGTCCACTTTATATGTACATGTTACAGATTTATAAGAGTGTCGAGTGTAGCGTCTCCCTCCCATTCTCCCTGCCGACACTTGCCAATGCAGGACCAAGCATTAACTAAATGCTTCCTCATGCTGTAATCATGTGTAAAAGGCTGGGAATTACCATGCTATAAATCCAAAGCACTGCACCTCTTTCACAGGCATAAACATCCCCCATAGAGTTCTTATGATCATGAGAGCAGACCTTAATCATGATGTATGCCTCTTGTCTCATGTTGCCGAAACGTGATCGAAAGCACCACTGTTCTTTACCCCCCCCACCCCCACCCACCCACACACACACACACACCCACACACACACCCACCCACCCACACACACACCACCATCCCTCACTACACTACCTCACTGCCCCCTCTCAACCTTCCTCTCTTCTGACCCACCCCCTGCTGATTTCTTGGGCCATGGGCTGATAGAAATTATTGATTAAATCTATGCTGCTCAGACTCCTCAACCTACAGAGCCTGGTTAACCCTTTCAATGCCGCCATGGCTTCCACTGAACAAATACAAGGTTTATTTTAAGGCTCTGCAGGCAAAACAATCATGCCTCAATCTCAACCATGTCAATTTGAATTATAGACAGGTGTAGGCTCTTGCATGCCTGTTTTACCCATCAACAGAGTTGCTAAATGACTCTCAAACTCGCTGATGTTGCAGAGACACTGAGAGACACTCAAGCCTTTTTTTAATATCACATTTATTCATTTAGACTTTAAGACAAGGGCTTCAAGCTCCAGTGCTCATGTGTGAAATCCCTGCACTGCCAGGGAGCTGAGGGATAGAGTAATGATCTCCATCCTGTTCTGTTACTGAGCCACTCACTCTGTCTCGCTCTCTCTCTCGATCTTCTTTTTCGATTATAAGCAGTGCATCCTGTATATACCGACACTCAGCTCACAGGGCAAAGACACAAAAGAGCCAAAGAAACGGAATTGCAGCACATCACTAATAATAGCTATAATTGGGTCATGGTATACATATGAATATAGAAAAAGTGTCAACAGATTAAAAGAAAATATAATTCCTAGATTTCAGCTACTGTATATCAATACACATATTGCAGCTGATGTGCAGTACATAAAAAAACAAACAGCATAAATAGCATACAATTTATCCGAATCCTAATAATTGCCAAAACATTATATATAAAGTTCTACAATTATCTAAAATGACACATATATTATTAAGAATTAAATTTTATTTCTAAATGGTACGATTTTAAAATAAAGCCTTATAAAGCCAAAGCAGCTTTCGATTTAATTTAATGTAATTTAAATTGTATGTGGGTATAGAATATTGCGTTTGGGGTTTTTATTGTAGTATAATTTGGATTTGCAGTGCTGTAGTACATTTGTACTTAGTTCTAGGATAGATCTATAATGTTTGGACATTAAGCATTAGACATTGGGATTTGTCTGCCAAAATCCAGTTTAAGACTGCAAGTCATTAAAAAAAAAAACTGAATATTAATATTGAAAATGCATAGGATACTATGTTACATAATTTCTGCCATGATGTTTTGTTCAGATACATTTTTCTGCATTAATTTAGGTCATCTTTCTCCCAGTCAGTGTTCTGCATTAAGTCTCCTGTTCTCTGAAAGGAAGCATGGTGCTGCGTGCATTCTAATTCCAGCCTGCGCTTGCTTATTCACAGGAGCTGTGAGCTGGCGGCCTGTGCTCTGCTTTCCCAAGGAAATCAATACCAGCTGATAATTAAACAAAAGGCTTGGCAAGAAACGCCAACCCTTGTGGAAAGTAGGTTATATAGAAAGGCACAGAGGTGTCCACCTTGTGCCTTTGCCAGGGCTAAAAAGACTGTGTATGAGCGTGTGTCTATTTGTGAGTGTGCATTGGACAGACAATTGGAAGAAATGTATGATTCATCAGATAATACCAAATATTAACATGCTTGATGTTCTTGAGGTGCTTGATGAATCTACTGTAAGAAGATTTTTAATGCCTATAAATCTAAAATGAATCAAAACTTAAACAAATGTTTAAGACATTTCCAAAAATACAAGTGGCCAAGTTTAACAAAAAATATTGCTCCCCAGGACAATATATATTTGACTGCAGTTACCAAGTGACTCACATTAGTGTATTCAGGAAGTGGCACAAAAACAACAGCAAGATGCAGTATCACGCGGGCAAAAAGGGCATTGATTTATTTTGTGTATTTCCGTGCTAAGAACACTCCTATGACCGAGAGCACATTGTTCACCAATCAATATCTGTGGTGGTAATGCAAGCAGAATAATTCATTCTGAAACACATTTCAGGCTTTGGTGATTGATCGCTTGGGATTTGAACAGACTTTGGCAAGGCGGCATTCACGTTCGTCTTCGGTGACTCTCTACTAGGGAGAGCTGTCCGACATTTTGAAAGCCATTCTCATGTTACTGTTTTTCTGTGGAGCTCTTTGTATGCCATGTGCATCAACTGGATATTCAGCCCTAGTCTTGTCACAACACTGCAACACTATAACAAGCACTGGATTTCAAAACAAATCTCTGAAGAATATTATGTAGCAGCCAACAAAGGACATCACTTCTCCATATCTTGTACAAAATGACATTAATGCAATTGCTGCAAAATGAACTCATACTTTTTTCCTTTCTTCTGTTTTGAGCATTGCGTCCCTTAAGACAATTTTATTAGGAAATGTCAACAGGGCCAAACATTCAGCCAGTATAGATAGCTAATTAAATTTTAAAGGAAATGCATCTGAATAGAGATGCATTTGTTTAGAACTATATTGTTTTAAGTGTTGTCTCTGGACAAAGACAAAAATGGCAAAGAAAGGCTTGTGCCCAAAAGTTTTTCTGATACAGAAAAAAAATTAATAAAACTTCTATCACTTTAGATTCCACAATGAGTGATTTCTGATGTACACTGAGCTGTGAATTCACATCAGAAATACATCTATGTGTTAGTTTGCTTTGTCCACCTTATAGACAAATAAGCATGCTTGAGAATTTTACCTTCCAATCGCAGTGATGCCATCCTCTGAAATTCTGGCTCTTGTAACCAGCGGGACATCCTTTTAAAGGTCTCACGGCCAGACTTGAGCTTGCTCCAGGGCTTTGGGTTTCGCAGCAGATCGGACAGGGTACCCTGAGAGCGGCACAGCACCCTCTCTGCGAAGATGGCCTGCGGGATGCTGTACCTCTTCAGCTCTGTGATGATCCGCTGGGCCACATCTTTGGTGTTGATCTCCTCGCTTGCACTGCTACTCTGGGAACCAGCCAACATACCCTCCCTGGTGAGAGCAGAACTTGAAGAGGAGGAAGAGGAGGGGGAAGAAACAGATAGCTCAGCCAGCTTTGAGGCCTGCTGGCTGGGCTGATGATGCTGGTAACTCTGGGTATATATATGGGGGTGGTAGGTGGGTATGTGCTGGTGGTCAATCTTGTTCAGATGGTGGCTGACCCCATGGTCACTGCCCAGAGAGGGGGGTGACATTTCCCTCCCAAAGTCTGCCACTGTTCGGCAGAATAGGTTACTCCCATTGCTGCCCATATGGACCTCATGGCTGCCTGCTAACATCTGGCCACTGTGTCCATTCTGGGTCCCTAAAGAGCTGTAGCTGTGCATGGCCGGTTCCAGACCTGAGCTGCCCAGAGGTGGAGACAGAGTCTGTGCCATACCCAAGTCTTTGCTGTAGGGGTTATAGAAGTTACCTCCAAGGCCTCTGTCCTCGCGCATGAGTGTAAAGCTACCGATTACATTGCTGACAGGCAAACAGGGATGGTGGTGATGATGATGGTGAAACTTGTCGTCAAATGGCTGCAGGGGGGTCAGTGTAGTGTAGGTGCTGCCACAGTTTGCAGGGCTCTCCCTTCCATAGCCCAGCGTTGACATACTGTGCTCATAACCAGGGCTTCTGTGCTCATGTTCCAGGCCCATGGGGGGGCTTCCCAAAGCTGGACGCGAGAAGGCAGCAGAAACATCTCGTGAGTGCAGCATCACTCGACTGTCTTGACTGTGTGCAAGCTCCACATGACTGTGAACCGACACCTCTCCCATATTCCCATCCATTTCTACAAAACAGCCTTGAAATATCTGACTTTCAGACGTTAGGAAGTGTGAATGTTTGCAAAGTGATAAATAAAGTATAAAGAAGAGCAATATTTTTGCTTTCAGTCTGATGTCAGAAGGCGGATACAGGAGTTCATTTTCAGCATCTTTATGTGCTCCTTAAATGCACCTTGTCCTTGACCGTGGAAAGCCTGTGGAAGAGATACAGTAGGCCGTGATCACTTGATTGCTTATTGATCAGTTGTTGTTGAAACCTCGTCGCATATTGATCACGTACTACCAAATCCTGGCCAACCACCGACAAGTTTAGCAACAACAGCGCAACAAATAGGCTACTCTGATTCTCCGCAGGCAATTTACACAAGCGCAAATCACTCGGTGGGGTATGGTATTAACTTAAGTCCCGATACATTGAACTCGCTTTCTTTTTCGGAAGCTCTAAATATTGGAGGTGGTTTTTAGTCCTCCTGGTGTTGGATGCTCTTACCTCAGCGCAGCAGGCGATGCTGGAGCAGATCACCGACACACCAGAGCCGCGGAGGGAAAACAAGAATCCTGACGATGTAGGATGTTTTCCAGTCGGAAGAGATCGATAATCCAAATAAACAAACAAACAAACTGCTATCGAGGTGAGATACTTTTGCACACCATCGACATGATTCTGGGTTTGAAAAGGCGGCGGTCCGTCTCCTCACTTTACTTCACTTTCGGGCAAAAATGACCGGGATGCGATAAAATCCCTCCTGCTTGTGAATATTGCGCGCTCTGCTCTGCTCTGCTCTGCTGTGCTGTGCTCTACACGGCCGAGCGCTCTGTGTATGTCTCCGAGCCCAGCTCCCTTTCTGTCATTATCTCTGTGCATCCCCCTCCTTCCCTTTCCTCTGTCTCTCTATCGATCTCAGCCCCGTTTTTCTCTCCTCCTCCCTCTCTCCCCCTCTGAACGTCACACACTTAAAAATCTGACAGATGTGGCATGAATTTCTAACTCGGATTAACTCTTTCGCTCCTGTAGGCTGCCGTCTGCTAGTAGACTTATATACTTATTTTTTATAACCATGGCGATATTTGGTAAAACTGCGGGATCATCAGTCATCTCATCATAAATTAATTTACCAGATTTTTTCAAGATTCAAAGGATTTATTGTCGCACACACACACACACACACACACACACACACACACACACACACACACACACACACACACAGGCGAATAGAATCAGGTGCAAAGTGAAAAAGTGTATCATCTGTGATCTGTAATCATGCTTAATGTCCAATCTGATACCCCCAGTTAATGATGGAGTTCAGTCTCCTGATGGCCTGAGGATAAAAACTCTTCCTTTCCCTCCTGTTGGATGGTAGTAGAGGAAACATCTCATGGCATGGGGGGACTTGCTGCCTCTTGTCTGAGTGTAGATTGTTTCATGAATAATCTGTCTCTTCACCTTTGCAGAGCAAATCCTCTTACATGTTGCTTGACGATTCAATTAAAAAATATCCATCCATCCATCCATCCATTATCTGTAGCCGCTTATCCTGTACAGGGTTGCAGGCAAGCTGGAGCCTGCAAAATTTTATGTCATTAAAAATCCTGATAAATAAAGCAACTGCACTGGCTTTTCTGATCCTGTTCATTCATTCATTCATTCATCCCCCCCTCCCATATACAATATAGTAATACACTTGCCATAGCTTGCCTATACCTATAGGTAACAGTGTGTCAGAAATTAACGCACATTTGTAAGCCAGTACGTTACTTTTTTATATAAGGCTTATAAGAATCTATCCGACTGATCATTTCTTGTTGAACAAATTATAGACTAATATTCCCTTTTTTCCTTTTTTAAAGTCAGCTTTAAAAAAGACTCATAAATTTATTTGAAGGTCTTTATTGCGTAATCATGCTATAAAATTGAAGTGTGTGTGTGTGTGTGTGTGTGTGTGTGTGTGTGTGTGTTTTCATGGATATATCCTAATAATTTCTAACTGGCATATTAATTTTCATCGATGAGTAGGATTGAGTGCCTGGAACATTGCGGATGTGGTGTGTTGCGGCAGCAGATGCTGCGCTATCTACACACACACACACACACACACACACGGGCTCTGGAAGAGCTGCAGGGAGAACGTAAAGCGCCTTTCCATCCAAGAAAACAGGGAGAGAGGGGAAAGTTCACTCTCGAGTGCAGACAAAACAGTCGCTTGAGAAACATCAGACCAAGACAAGTCGATAACACTCAATCTTGTTCAAAAATCTTTGACTCTGCAAGTATTATAAGGGCTATTTTAAAAGGTAAACATTTAATTTGATTTAACGCATTTTTTTAAACTGCCTAATCAGCAAATATGGTCTGTATATTATGGATATGGATAAAAATAATCCATATGTCAGACTGCACTTTGTTTAAAACACCAATTAAATCAATTCGTTTGTAAAAAGACAAGGTATTTCCTGCAGCTATGAGGGTTTAATGGTAGGCTGAAGTAAACATAATCAATATTAATTCTGTTCCTACTCAAAAGCACATTATATTTCTTAGGCTGAATAATAATAATAATAATAATAATAATAATAATAATAATAATAATAATTTGGCTTAATCACTGGGGAAGTGCAGTAGTCTTACTGTGTTTAAAAATGCTTCTTTTTCTGTATATAATGGCGAGATCCCTATAAAGAGAGCAGCAGTAAAGGGCCGCGGTTAGAAACAGGTGAAGGCCTGGGCAGATAGTGTGGGCGCTGCTGCTGAAATGTCCCTGAGTGATCGAACACTGATCATGGCTCTCAAATCAAAGCTGTGCGGCTGCTAAATTATTTAAACGTGTCTCTGTGAACATATGGTGCGGTCACCCGCTGCTGCGCGCTTTACAGGTCCACAGATACTGTGCTGTGAACTTTGGGCTGATTATATCAGTCTAAAAAGGGTTTCCGTCCTGATGGTCCATTTTCATCCCGTCGTTTGTGTCCATCTTCCTTATCAACATAAAAAAAAAATCAATATCAATATTTTGGATTTTTTTTTTTCCATTTTATTTTTCACATCCAACTCACTGATTTCTCTTCTGAAAACTGATAAATTGTTTTATTTAAAAAAAATAATAATAATAATAAGGGAAAAGTAGCCGGACTCTTAAAAAAAAAAAAAAACCAGTGGTACAAATATCCATACAATGAGCAAATCAAGAAACAGATAGAAACAGGCTGTTTATGGAGGATCGATCGATTGCAAATCACAAACTATATGAGGGGGGGGGGGGGACTGATAATAATTTCATTTCCATCAAGGGGACCAGAAATACAAACATTGCTGAATTAATTAATGATTTACTCAAATTTGTCAAATATACTCAAATGTTATATATTTATAATGTACATTTTCTTATCTTCAGAATGACATTCTGAGCTACACTAAACCTTCTGAGAGATGTACATCGAAACTCATAAACTGTCTACATCTGAGCAGAACTCTACACTATCTACAGAATTTAGATAGACTTTATAATTATTGTTATATTATATAGTAATACTAATACTATATATTATCAGACTTTATAACTCAGGCAGGTTGACTGAAAGGTGCACTGTAAAAAGAGGTTTTGCGTTATCATAAATATCTTAGAAGTATTTAAAAATGAGATTCTGGACAGCAGGCAAAATAGTATCAGGATTTCATTTAAAGCTGAGTGTCTCTGAGAACTAGAAAAAAAATGTTGATTTTGCGAAATTGAACCTACTGAACGAAAGGGTTAAAAATCTACTTTATGTAAGGTGTTTTATGTTAAAATTATGGCAAAGAAAGTCCTTGTGACAAAACAGGTTTTCTTTTTTTTTCCTTAAGTAGAATCGACCTAATTGATGGACACTGTAAGCCTCTCTAAACAAAATGACATTGCTATTACTAAATTAATTTAACTATTAAATTTGAGATATGATAAAGATTCAGTCTCAATATTTCAACATGTTGCCATACAACGTTAAGGAATATTTCACAAGTGAATATATTTCCACTTAGCAGCTTCATCAATAAACCGAAGTATTCACATATAATACAAGAAATCTAAAAATCGGTGTATCCTTCAGAAAGCTAAATGGCAGATAGGAATCGACCGAAGCCTGAAGTCAAGAATTCAATTAAAGTGATCGAGTTTCTCAGACAGCACTCGCCTATTAAAAACAGTAAGACTACAAAGACCAGTATAAAATCCTAACGGGGAACTTGAGCCATAACACGAAATTAAACCTTGTGCTCTATATTAAAATGCGTGAAATATGTTTTTATTTAATTTCTTAAAATAAATCAGTAATATTTCAGCAGTCGCAGATCAGGTGCTTTAGGCCTAAACGTCTTCCATTAATCAATATTGCCTTCATATAAAATTATATAGAAACTAATGTGACATAATTCGTTTAAATTAGACTACATTTCGCTATATAATGTGGCTAAATTAAATTCGGTGGTACTTCATCTATTTCTTTGACCTCGTTTTATATCGAACAATTTAAAGTCGCACGAATTTCAAAGAAATTATCATTTTGTATTGTCATGCGCTTTTCTCTTAATATTTATATTTCTGTCGAACTTACACCCCTTGCTTGGTTTGATTAGGACATAGCCCTACCCATAAACGGGAATTATTGCTAAAATATATTTTTAAAACACGCCTAAACTATTAGATTTAATATAAAATGTGTGAAATATAAAAGCAAATATAGTTGAAATAGGTTGGTGGTGTTTAGTCAATACTGTATGACTGTAGGAGCCATTGCCTTTATTACAACCTATATTCTAAGGCCAAAGAGAGCAGAGTAATTTTTCCCAGGAATGCTCTTTAATTTATAAGAGCTGAATCAAGATCTACAGAGCTGAATTATCACACTGAGTTCGTTCAGATTTGGAGGTTCACTGGGCTAGCCTAGTTTTCTGGCCCGCATTTTTAGGCTGATTCCACTGCACTAAAATGCACAACTACAGGTTGATGGCGAGAGAAGAGGCGCACATCATTGTGCACATTTAATGGTGGAATCACTCAGCTACGCAAGTCTGTGTTGATCCACTACAGGTTTTCAGCTTAAAACTCAGCATAAACATTAATAGGCACTTAAAGAATAGCTATTTCACATGGTTATCTTCTCCTCCGCCATCTGAGAGCCTGTGGCCTATCGATTAGGAAAGCAGGAACATACTGTAATTACCACACAGTGTATAAGCCTATTGAACTGCCTATGTGGACTATGTGTAAACTATGGTCTGTTATACATATGCAGACAAAGTGCATATTATTTATCATGCATTATCAGGACTGACAGGATTAACAAAGTTTGTCATAGCAACTGCAATGATAGGCATATAATACAATGCAGTAATATTATATTGCAAGGCCAAGAAATAAATAACAGTAGACTTCAAATAAGCTTAACTCTGGTCTGCAGCACAGGGAGGATAACAG
>JAODXR010000024.1:30478099-30488515 GCA_028877395.1 Cathorops festae
TGTGTTCACTGCTTCAGATGGGTTAAATGCAGAGAGGAATTTCACAAGTGTGTAATGAATAAAGTTGTGCTTTCTTTTCTGAGCGCAGTGCTGATAACTAATGCCTTCTCAGTTCGCTTGTCCTCGAGTTGTAGGTATGATCATAAACCAGGAAGTACTTGTAACTGCAACAAGATGATAAAAACCAGCATGCTGTGGCTGTCTGTCTGAATGTCACACACACACTTCCTCAGTTTGACTCTGGATTTTCAATGCACTACATACTAAAGAGTTTCTTCTGCATTAACACCTGTTTCTTCTGAGAAGAGTGCGCTCAAGCTGCAGGATTAACCACCTCCAGCAAGGATTCATATCACTAGGGGGCGCTACAGATCACAGCCCGTGACTGCAGCCGAATGCAGGATTTTGTAGAAAGTAAACAGGCTTGGACAAAAATCTATAAATGACAGTCTACATAATATTTGAGCCCAAAATAAACACTGTTTAACTGTGACTTCCTCTATTCTCGGTGCCAGGTTCCTGACCCTGGTCCTGCACACCAGTGTTTTCTCTGGACCCAACGCAGCTAGTGTGTTCGAACAAGGACAACATTAACGTGTGCATGACAGGAACAGGGTTAGGGACTTGTGGTCTAGATAGGCCATTATTTGCATCTGGATGTTGAACAAATCGGGTTTTCGTTGTTTTCTACTATAGGCCTTATACCGTGTTATATACGGCCACAAATACAAACGTATTCGTGTTTAACGTGCCTCGCGCTGGGAGGCCAAACCAGTACTTCCGTTTTGTGTGGTGTGCTGTGTGCAGTACGTGCGCTGTGTGCAGAGTTTAACTCCGCCCCCGCCCCCGTGATAAATTGAGTTGGGCTGAGACAGACTTCCGCCTTCGCATGTAGAAAGCCAGTGCGCGGAACAAAAATGTAAGGATTAGTGCTTTCTCAAAATTCCGAATTAGTTTATGCGTGGTTATTATTTTTTTAAATGCGGAAAACAGGAACCTTTCTATAATGTTTAGGCCAAATGATTTGTCTGTATCCGTGCCTAAGGTTCAACCCGGGTACAAAGAAAAGCCTTTCGCCGTCGTCCCTCCGATACCGAGACACTCGCTGAATTTAGGAATTTCCCCGGAAATCCAGCGCGGTTTGCCCGATGGCTCTTTACCAACTTCTCCCGAGTCTGACAGCGACGAAGCTCCCGTCGGCTGCTGCTTCCTGGCGCATAACACGCGAGAGATCATCCGCGATTATTTTCTACTCGTCACCTCTTCTTCCCGCCATTGTGGGCGACATCAGAAGGTTTTACAGACGATGAAGCGTGTTGTTGACAGCCTGCTGGTGAAGCACGAGCTTGTGTATAAAGGTAACGTTTAAATTTAGTCAGAAAGCAAACAACCAACCAGTTTCTTCCTGTTGTAAGCTACGTTTCCTAGGACTGGGCTGGCTAGCGAGTTTTGCTTATTTAAATTAGACTCTACCACCTTCTTCTCTTTTCTCACTGCCAGTCTCTCTCTCTCTCTGTCTGTCTGTGTCTCTGTGCTTTCTTTCTTTCTTTCTCTGACACACACACGAAGCTTTGTATGTTCGACTTTCTAGGTCAAAGCTTGTGTAGTGTGTACAAATAAGGCACTTAAAAACCTCCCTGTTGCTCATTTCTAGTCAGTATTACACAAGAGCAATGTGAAGTTACATTCAAACCCCTTTCTTTATCTTCCAGTAATACTTCTGTACAGCCTTGTTTTGTTCTTGGTGTTAGCCCATGACTGCACACATGTATCTACAGACTATTCATAATTCTGTGGGATTTTTTTTTCTCTTCCCTATGACCCAGGTATGCTTGGAAAGCTGAATTTGGACGAGAGAGATGACATGAGTGTGATTAGTTCCGTGGCGAAAGAGCTCTTCAGTGACGGCATCACAAACTGGGGTCGTATTGCCAGCCTGCTCGCCTTTGGGGCAGTTGTGTGTCTGTATGAGAAGGAGTCTGGACGAGAGCATTGTGTAAACTGTGTGGCAGACGAGATCTCGTCCTATCTTCTCTGTAATCAAAAGGAGTGGCTTCTGAAAAACAACTCATGGGTGAGTTGGCATTTGATGATAGTTTTGGTCATTCAAAAATGTAGTTTTAAATGCACGTCCTTTCTTGTCTTGTTAAAAGGCCTGGGTATTCTCGTACACACACTCATTATGTTGGAATGTAACCCTGCTGTGTGGTACAGTTGTGTAACTAGACTCTTCCTTTTCCGTTTGGGTTTTTTTTTTTCTTTCCCTTTTGCTTGTGACTTATGAATAATGTTTGCATACTTTTTTGTTCCCATTCAGGATGGCTTTGTGGAATTTTTTCATGTTTCTGATCCTGAATCTTCAGTGAGGACTGCATTAACGACCATTGTTACTGTGGCAGGCATTGGGGCTGTTCTTGCCTATTTGACAAGATAAGTTTCACTGGACCATCTGACTTGGGACTTTTCATATAAAGCAGTATAAGAACTTTAACTGTCAGATGTCAAATCCATTCCATTGCAGTGATAAAAACCAGTCATGTATATGGAAAATTTGTGTGCATTTTATTCGTCAAGAGTTTATTTTTTTTATTAAAACGTTTCTTAAAACACTATGATCTCAAACTTTTTTTTTTTTTTGGTACAGGAAAGTTATGTACTTGGGTTGACTTGTAACTTTCAACCAAACCCCCCCATTTTTTTTTCTTTTCCTCTCCATGTCAGGCTTAAGAGATGGCACTTTCTGAACCTTCAGGACATTCAATTGTTTTCTGTTTTCACATTAAAAGGGTTTTGTTGAGTAGAGATCTCATTGCAATAAAACTGTTTCATGTAATTCCACACTTAATTTCTGGATTGTTTTGGTGTTACCCCTAGGGCCCACTGAAGGTGACTGGGACATCATGGGGCCTCATCATTAAGGAGTGTTAAACTTTATTTCATCAGACAGTGCTGTGTATGGAACATCCAGAGTTGCTCAGAGACTTGTCTGATAAATAACTGACTCATTGAGAAGTCTCACGCTCATGACTTGACAACTATGCTACTACAGGCGTAAGATAGGGTTATTAATACTTGTGTGGGTTTTTAAACAGCATACAGTTCATGTACTCAAACTCTTTGATACGATTGCATTGTTTTTAAAAACGGGGAAAAACATTGTCCTTCAAGTTGAGGATTATAAACTAGGCTGGTTGGGTAGTGTGAAGGTCTAGTGTTAGAAGGGAAGAAGGGTGTATTACAGTGTAGTATTTCAGTATAATATTTGCATTACGGGGTCATGTGACCCATTCGCTCTAGGGGATGCAAAGCTATTATGTTGTGGCAAATGAGCACACTAGGGCGTTAGGAGCTGTCCTACTCAAGCTTTCACCAACTAGTAACCTTGGGGACGGGTATAGTCGGTCCCTAAACACACAGCTGCTGTAGTTCATTCAGTATTGGTGTCTCTTTAAAGCTCAGCACCATCCATCATTCTTTAGCCATGGTTTTGTGTTCCATACCTAGCCTTTCAGAATACAAGTCTCCCAAATTCATGCAGTTTTAGCTGGTTGGGTTAATTTGTCAGTTTAAATGTAAGATAATTGCAGACTTTCTTTACTACCACCTATTAGTAAATGGTAGATGTTGACTAACCACCATTCTATCCACATTCACTGAATATGAGCAATCACATGCTCTCATTGGCTACTCTACTACAAGGCTATCAGCTGATGTACTGTGGGTAGAGAAAAACAAAATGGTGGCGCATGTTGCTGAACCAACCTACATATCAGCTCATGTATGACTTGATTTTGTGGAATAATTGTTACATATCTGGACTTCTCAGTAAAGAATATGGGATGTAAAGGGGAGTTGTGAAAGAGGATCATGCCTACCAGCAAATGCAAAGATGGTTGAAGTGGAGCAGAAATGAAATGATTCATCAGGAAAGTGTAGCCGTTATCAGCATCAATTAAAACTTGTAGTTTAGACATTTGTTTTTGGTTTCCTGAATGTCTGGTAGATATAGTGAACTGTGGGTTTAGCACAAGTTCTTAAAAAAAATACATACAGAAATGTGACATTGCTACCATATGATTGTGGTTTCACTTAAAAGTTAAGTCATGGCATTTATACAGGTGATTTTTTTTTTTTAACTGATACTTGTGATCTTAGGGGATTTTTTTTCCCTCTTTGAGCATTTCAAAGAAAAAGGGATGTTGAGTTCTCTGCTCCAAACAGAACATATAGTTGCGCAAGTTTAGTGTAGAAGCAGTGTGACTGCATGGATTTTAGCTCCTGCCACGTATTTAATGTTTATGACTACACCAACAATAAAATTAGCGACAACAGTGTAATCTCTGGAAAGCTCAAGATCTGAAACTTGTACTAATCATCGTTTTAAACATCATAGCTGCTCGATACACGTAACTGTACAAGGAGTTTTGACTTGCGTTATATAGCAAACTTTAAGAATAAATTGTACACCAAGCTCACTTTTTCGTAATGCACATCTGTTTACTTGTCTTTTGGATTGTTCAGTCTCTAGCAAGTTACCAAGTGAGCATTAGAGTGTAGCCTAAGTAATGGTTAATACAATGAAGATGCAGTGTATGAGTTTTTAAATTTAGTCTTCGTGCTTCCTGGTTTTGCTGTCGGTAGTTTTGAGACTACTCTCTCCCAGTTGGATAAATGCAATGTTGCAGGTGCACAGTTTGCATAAATTTGTGCTCCACTCAACTTTTTTCCACCACAAAGTGAGTCAGACTTCACCACTGGAATGAACAGGAGGATGAACAGGGAATATACATGTAACAGAAAAAAAAAAGAAATTTCCCAGCAGACCTCAGATTTGTCATATTCTCAGCAGACAAATCTTTCAGATATCTTTCAGATATGCCACTCTCACAGTCCGTTTTTCAGAGTGTTCCCAAGACTCTCACTTTAGTGGATAATCTCAACTGGATACTGTAATTTTGTGCTCTGATACTGAAATCGTAATCTCGAGCTTATCCCAGGACTCACAATCACAACAATAGGCGGCACGGTGGTGTAGTGGTTAGCACAGTCGCCTCAGAGCAAGAAGGCTCCGGGTTTGAACCCAGCGGCCGGCGAGGGCCTTTTTGTGTGGAGTTTGCATGTTCTGCCCATGTCTGCGTGGATTTTCTCCGGGTGCTCTGGTTTCCCCCACAGTCCAAAGACATGCAGGTTAGGTTAATATGGGACGGCCTTGGGCTGAGGTACCCTTGAGCGAGGCACCTAACTCTCAACTGCTCCCCGGGTGCTGTTAGTATGGCTGCCCACTGCTCTGGGTATGCATGTGTGTGTTCACTGCTGCAGATGGGTTAAATCCAGAGAGGAAATTTCACAAGTGTGTGACGAATAAAGTTGTGCTTTCTTTCTTTCAATGAATACTCTCTTACTGAACATCCTTACTACTGTCTCCCATTACCCTTCTACACCTGTCACCTATAATGATTTATAATTCCACTATCTGGTGTCACCCAGAAGAGAATTGGTTCCTTTTTCAGTCTGGTTCTTCTCGAGGTTTCATCTGAATGTCTCAGCGAGTTCTTCCTCACCACTGTCATCTCTGGCTTGCTCGTTGGGGATTAAAATCTACATTTGAATTTTTATGAAGCTGCCTTGTGACTATACAACTATACAAATGACATTGAGTTTAATTGAACAGAACAGATGTTACTTTACCCATTATCCTTATTGAAAGGTTAGCCAGTAGAGCAGGCTTTGTGTTTGAAGCTTCTGCCAATAACGAACCTTTTTTAAAGTCATTTACAGATTTTCCTTTTGCAATTTTGGTCCAACATGGGACCACTGGGCCTGTTTTTTTTTAATAAACACCATGGAGCATGATAGGATGTAAATTGCACCTGTGTGGAAGCATGTGTTCTTATGTTTCTCCACATAGTGATTCAGGTTTTTCCTTATTTTGTCACCCATCTGTAGCTGGTTCCTGTCTTCGGTTTCCAAAGGGTTCAAACACCTGCCTGAATGTTTTATAAGACATGCAAATAGTTTATTACAGATGAGTCAGTGAGTCCCCTCCAAAACTAGATTATACTGTCACAGTCTATTTAAGGTTAATATTTTGCATGTAGTATTTCACCAGTATAAATGTGTGTAGTTACTTTATTACAGTGAAATATAGATGAACATTGTATAGAGGGTTACGGAAGTTGGATTGGGTAGGATCTCACACTAGCAGATATCAATAAATTAGCTATCACTCCCTATAGCAAGCAAGGGTTACAAAAATCTGGGATTTTTTTTTCCCGAAACAATTTGTTTCGGAAAAAACACATTTCACATTTCCTTATGTCTGATGTGTTTGTTCACTGTGAAACTAAGAAAACTAATGCTAGCATTCTTCTATGTATAGAAATGCTGGATGCCTCACTGAGCTGAGCTAGAGTCATAATCACTGCCTTCATCTTCAACAGGTTAAGTTCACATTTATTGGAATTAACAAGAATGAGGATAAAATTATGGTAAAATTTAACTTGCTTTCAGTAGCAATTTTGGAGGCAATGTCATTATAAATTTTAATAACATTAGATGGCTCTGGTTCGTGAGACTCATCTGTGCAAGAATTAAACACAGACAGCTCTGCTACATGATAGCTAATTGCAATACAGACGTGAAGTCAAGAGAAAAGTTGACTATATTTGAATTGGAAAGAACCAAGAAGTTTATCAGCAGTAGCAAGGGTAAGAGAGTGGACAATTGGTGCACAATTTTGGTTAACCAAGTCCAAAGAATATATCAACTGTCCAAAGTTAAGACAACAACTCTCAATCCCTTCCAGGCTATATTATTTATTTATTTATTTATTTTTAATTTACATGTCCCAAAACCAGTTTGTGTAATTTTGTCATGTCACTCCTGAACACCTTTTCATAATACTCTTTGTGGCAGCGGTGGTGTCGTTCTGTGACAGGAGGGTGGAGTCAGGGAAGGTAAGTGACAGAATCACGACACCTGACGTCAATTAACACGTGTTTGTGTCTTCCCAGGGACCGCGCCCTACTGTATATAAGGAGAGAGAGAGAGAGCAGCAGGGCGGGCTCTCTACCCAATCAGACAACCAGTGTGCATGTGTGAGAGTGAATATAAAAGCTAAAAAGCTCAATAAAAGTATCTTTGAGAACTCAAGTCCTGGCCTGCCGTCTCTCTGTGCTCCACCCACCCGTCCAAATTGTTACAGTGGTGCTGAAACCCAGGACAGCACAGAGAAAATAAGCCCATGTTGATTGAAAACACCTGAATCTAATTTCAATTTCAAATTAACTGCTAATCCTAGAGGTTCACATAATTTTGCCACTCACAGATATGTAATATTGGATCTTTCCACAATGAATAAATGACCAAGTATAATATGGAATATGTAATATATAATATTTTTGTCTCATTTGTTTAACTCTTGATCTACTTTTAGGACTTGTGTGAAAATCTGATGATGTTTTACGTCATATTTATGTAGAAATATAGAAAATTCTAAAGGGTTCACAAACTTTCAAGCACCACTGTATGATGCATGAAAAACACAATTAACTTCACTATCCTCTTACAAACTTCCATGAAGGTACAGCATGTTTGGAAATGATATACAATAAAAATATCTGTTCAATATTTATGTTGAATTTTCTTCAGTAGCTGTAGAGGAAAATGTACATTTCATTTATCAAAGAGAGAAGGAACTGTCCAAATTTATATGTAGTGTTAAAAATATGAACTAAGGATATAAAAGGGTGTCACGGTGGTGTAGTGGTTAGCATTGTTGCCTCACAGCAAGAAGGTTCTGGGTTCAAGCCCCATGGCGGCGAGGGCCTTTCTGTGTGGAGTTTGCATGTTCTCCCTGTGTCTGTGTGGGTTTCCTCCGGGTGCTCCTGTTTCCCCCACAGTCCAAAGACATGCAGTTAGGTTGATGTGGGGCGGCCTTGGGCTGAGATGCCCTTGAGCGAGCTACCGAACCCCTGACTGCTCCCCGGGTGCTCTGGTGTGGCTGCCCACTGCTCGGAGTGTGTGTGTGTGTGTGTTCACTGCTTCAGATGGGTTAAATGCAGAGGATGAATTTCACTGTGCTTGAAGTGTGCATGTGACCAAAATAAAGGTTTCTTCTTCTTAAATGGGAATTGATTACAGGTAGGAACTAAGGGTGTGAGCGGGAAACTGATGAAACGTCAGACCACACGTGCCGAAGGAGGGCGAGAGGAATCATTCGAGAGGAGTCTGTGGATTTGTCACTTTACAGCATTTGAAAAAAATCTCAGTTCAAACATCTGTTTTGATTTGTTCTTGTGGCTGAAATCCCACCTCATGTAATAGATGAAATGATTTATTCATATTTTGGGAAATAGAACAAAATAACTTTGTTCAGGAGGAAAAAATATTAAACCTGGCAACAAACAAGGTTAAGAATTGAAGGAGTGGGATTTAAAAAAAACCCAGTTCTTTAACTTTTAATTTATCACGTAACATCAGTTCACTCATTGGTACGTCTTGCGTTCTGGCTTTACACATGAAAACTTTACGTACCTTTTTCCTGAGGCATAACTTCTCGTAAAAATGTTGAGTTTCAGCCCTGTTTAGCCCCGCCCCTCAGAGCGTCAGTGTGTAGGGCTGGGCAATATGATGATGCACTGCGATATATTGTCGACATTATGATCGTTGTGAAATCCACTTAATTTTTTGGGGCTTTTTTCACCTTTATTGGATAGGACAGTGTAGAAACAGGAAATGAGCAGGAGAGAGAGACGGGGAGGGATCGGGAAATGACCTCGGGTCAGAATCGAACCTGGGTCCCCGGATTTATGGTACCTTATCCAACTGAGCCACGACGTCCCTGAAATCCACTTTTTTGAAATATCGTGAGAATTACAGTCTCTTCTTCTAACTTTCTTTGCAACAGTTATTGAATCGTAATTACCCGAGTTAGTGTTGCTTTGAGTCATTTGTAAAATGTTTTTGAAAAAATTTTTACAGTGTTAAATGATGTATTTCTTGAGAGGGGCGTCTCCCGTTTCCCAGAAACCTCTGCGCCAAGTTGCGAGTCACCATGTTAGCGTCTGAAAATTCCACTGTTTTAAAAACAATCCACAACAATGCGATGACATCCTCAGCCGTAGATCGTAAAATGTAACATGAAATTTGTCGAAGTTGTTCCATATTAAACTCTTTCAACATAACCCATGGTTATTCTCTTATAACGGACCAGAACCGGCCTCATCTGTCTCATGAGCGACCGTGAAGGGAAGAAAACGTTTGAGATTTCAGGTTTTGAAGGAATCGTTAACAGTGAGTTTGCGGAGGTTTTGTTGCACAGAGAGCTAACGGAGTAACTTAAACTAAACAAAAAGACCACGCTGGATTCTGGGAAGAGCGAGACTCTGTAGTGTGACGCATGCTGTAGGAACGTCAGGTTGATGGTGTAATCGTAACTCCAGTGTGAAAGTGTATGAATTGATGATTAATCACAACATGAGCGCTGTGGAGATGGAACAAAACCTCCTCAGATTTACAGTCCTGATAGAGACGCGTAGAGATGCCAGGTCTGATCAGACGTCTCTCTTCTCTCTGATCTTCATATTTGTGATGACGGCGAGGCGAGGTGAGGAGTCGTGTTTCTGGAAGGTGAGAGTAACTGCGCCATCACGCCCCCACCGCTCGCTCGCTGGCTGGCTCAGACCCGCCGGTGCCAGTGCGTTTTCAGCATGTGCTTTCTCATTGGCTGAAATCCCCATGCCCTTGGCGCTGAGTGATATCAGAGCCGTGGGAGCAATGCCCTTATTTTCCCTCCTGCAATATCCTCCGGAGCCAGAGAGCGTGCATGAGGAGGTTTGATTTATTCTGGCCTTTGCAAGATTTTCAAAGGTCTGGCGCAAGACCAGCGCAGATGAACCGTAGCCTTTTCCAGCTGTGATTAGAGAGTGCAGTGGAGCAGACGAGTGCCTTCGGAGTGTACAACTTGACTTTAGAGGAACAGAAATGTTACCTGTTGTTAATGCACACGTTCAGCTCGATTGATCACAAGACGGCTGTATGTATGCTTGCTAAAAATTTGGTAGTAAAAATTTGTTAGAAAATACTACAGCAGCGAGCGGAGTGAGTGGGATTGTGTGTTGCATTAGAAAAAAAAAAACTACTAAGAAAAGGAGTTTGCTGGTACATTTGTGTAAAAATCGTCTACAAAATGATTGTTAAATACTGACTAGATGCAGCTGATTGGATAAAAAATTTGTTCTGAATTCCAATTTACATTTGTCATTTTGTTTTTATTTAGATTCCATTCTTCTTGAGAGTTTGTACCGTATTTTTTGGACTATAAGGCGCACTTAATCCGTAAATTTTCTCAAAAATTGACAGTGCGCCTTATAATCCAGCGCGCCTTATGTATGATTACTTCTTGTGCTTACTGAC
>JAODXR010000024.1:34458261-34469226 GCA_028877395.1 Cathorops festae
CACACACACACACACACACACACACACACACACACACACAGAGATTATTTTTTTCCTGTTGGCATCCCTACTATTTTAAATAAATAAAGATTTCATTTGACATTAACTCCATATTCTCGGTTTACCTTGACAAAGTAAGGCTGCATTCTCCCAGTCAAGAAAATCAACAGTAAAACACCAGCTAAAATATTATGAATGAGAGTTAGGGAAAGTGAGTGGGACATTTACGGGGGTCTGATTATACTGGAGACTTCAAAAACACTTGCTGTCAGTCATTCTAGATGCAAATTTCAGCTGGCTCACCTGCCACTTTTATTATGGACCTTTTTTGCATACATATTTGTGCAATAACTCATAGCAGTGTACCCTAATTAAAATACAGGGTTCATATTTAAAATGTTGTCTGCACATTTAGTGCAACTAACCTGAAAGCAGTCCTGGTCCTGACCTCTGATAAGTAATCGTAGCTGCTGTGATGTAGTGGGGGAATTGTTTCTCAGTACTAACTTCTGCTGCCTGCAAAACAAACATGTTTCAAATTAAAACTAATTGAATCTATAGATATCTTTGGGGGTGCATGTTGCTGGAGGACTTACACAGCTCTGCCTAGTGTGACTCCTCCCCAGGCCATGAACTGCTTGTTAGAGAGGATTGGTGGCACTTCACCATGTGGTACTAAAACTTGAGTAGATGCCACATTCTCAGGATTCCCTTGGGCTACCTCTCCTTTCAGGACAACCTCATACTGTGGCCCACTGGGCAGTACGAGAATCGTCAGCAGACTGAGGCAACAAAAGAAACGTTATATTTGAAATTTCAACTTGCATGCAGTCATGTATTTTGCCACAGGGTTGGAGCAAAGAAAAAAAAGGACATACCACTCTTTATATTTTCTATTGCTCTGGGCAGTGAAACTAACAATGACTCCCTGCTCCTCTCCAGTTCTCAGAAACAGCTCTTCAGGCTTCACCGTGAAGCAGTTGTCACCATCATTAGTCTGTAAATCCAAAACCACATTCACTACCAACATACAATATAATTGTTCTCTATGTACCACGTTTGAAATAACATTTCTAAAGCTGTAAACTTTGTTGAAATAAATACAATTCCAGTAATTTGGTTTCCCCACCAGAAAAAGTACCTTCAGTCTAAGTTGGACATCAATGTTGCCTGCATTCTTTAATGGCAAAGTCTGGCTGGCTGACTGTCCCAGTGGAGAACGAAGACAAACAGTCTGTAAAGACCAGTTACAAGCAAATAAGCTACATACACTATACACATTAACTTGCACAACAGCAGGATTAAAGTCAACCTAGAGACTCCAAGGCTCTTGATGTTCAGCTTAATTTGAACTGGATAACTTCCAGAGCCAGGACACAGGAAATACATTATATGAACACAGACACAACATGCTGTCAATCTCAAGTCAATGATGCCTTTAAAACACGAAAGAGAGAGTAACAGCATATAAGGCAACCAAAAGCTGGGTCCAGCTTCCTCTACTGCAACTTCTTACCTGCAGATCCTTGGGAGCATGGATTCTGGCTGTCCCAGACCTCGCTTTGAGAGCAACACTTTGGATCACACGACTGGGGCCAGGACTGTCCACCTCAATATCCACACGAGCACTGAATTCATCTGGAGGGCCTAATTCACCTGCCACAGCTGTTTCAAGTACAACCAATATGAAAATTCTGGTTCAAATTTGCAGTCAAATACACAGAGAAACAAAAATGCAGTCAAAGAATACCAGACTAATAAAATAAGCATTTAAGGGGGGGGGAACCCCACCCCACAAACCTACAGGTCTTTTACAAAAACAATCAGTACCTGATTTTACACTGAATCTCTGGGGTGCGTTAAAATGAACCCACACCAAAAAGCTGTCTGGATTCTGTTAACCAAAAAAAAAAAAAGTTTTAATACAGCTCAGTGTAGCACGGCTAGAATTCAGTTCCAATTAGTGCCATGTTCACTGTGGTTACACATACACTTACATCTCCACAGCTGGAATGCATCACATGGTTTATGACTGAAATAGAGGACAAATTCCCACCAGAATGGAGAGAGTCACCTGCTGTCATAGTGACAGGACTCTTAGAGAAGCTGAAGCAATGCCAGGCTGATGCATTCTGGAGGGAAAGAAAAATAAATGTTGCAGCCACATTTCTTTAAATTTCATTCTTAAAAAAACAAACAAAAAAAAAAAACACCACAAATACTGGGCAAATAATTTTGCAGTCCACACCAGTGGTAAGGCAAGACATAGTTCACTAACCGCACTTATAACTAGCCGAACAGGCACAGTTGCTCGAGTCCTGTTCACCATTTTAAGTGGCAGGGACTTGACACTGCCTCCTGCCAGGTCTCCGAAGTCCAAACAGTCAGTTTTGCCAACATCCACCTATTAACAAAACAAGTCATCTTTATGCAATTTCAAACTATCCCTTTTCATTTTATGTAGATCAAAATGGTTTATAAAAAGCTCCAGTGTTGTCCACAACGTTAAGTATTGTAATGTGCACAAAATACATACTTCTATTGCTGGGTTCTCGGCTACTGCAACGAGCACTACTTTCTTGGCAAAGGCCTCAGCCTGTGCCACTGTCTCACTCTCAGCAGAAGCAGGCCAGGATGACACACTGAGGGTACACTGGTACAGGCCAGCTTTTGGAGCAATCAACAGCACCTTCTGCTCCTCTGTGCTTTTAGGTCCAATGATGGTCTTATTCTTCACAATTAGCCACTGGTATGGCAGTGAATCCACCTGGTAACATTTACATATTACATTAATGGCATTCAGCAGATAATCTTATCCAAAGTGACGTACAACATACCCAGAGCAGCCTGGGGAGCAGCTGGGGGTTAGGTGCCTTGCTCAAGGGCACTTCGACCATTCCTGCTGGTCCAGGGAATTGAACTGGGGACCCTTTGGTCCCAAAGTCGCTTCTCTAATCATTAGGCCATGGCTTCCCATGTACAGTAAAGATGTAAAGTATTGAGTAAATTGCTTTACTACTAGTCAACTCCCACTTATCAGCTGAAGACAGTGTGGAATCAAATGAAGGACTAGGGATAACAGTAGAACGGTAAAATCTGAAATTGTTCACAGTGCCAGCAGTTAAAAGGTTTATTTCTAATATACAATTTGAGACCGATATTAGGCGTTTTATCATTCAAGTGGTGGTGAACATTTCTGAAACGTTGCACCAGTAGACTGCTGAATAGCACTTGGATAAATGTGTCCTCAATCTGACAGAAAAGTCTGGTTTCTGTGATTAAGACATTAATTATTAGAATTACTAATTAAGAACGATCCTTTCATTGCAGCACTGCTTTATCTATACAGGTAGACAAGGATTTCAAGCAGTTTTAGACATTAATACACAATTCAGTTATTAACTTAGGCTGAGCAAGTCATTGATGGAACAAGCAAAAACAGAGTTCTAACCTTCTCTCCATCGATGGACAGATTTACTATAGATATGGCCACCTGCTGCCAGCGTTCAGAGGGATTAAAGATGCTGAGCGATGTCTGGCAGGCAATGCCCACACAACACGCACCAGGAAACTTCAGCTCATCCGGGACAACCACTTGTGCTGAATAACAGGCAAAATCAGGAATAGTTATGATGCTATTAACGAACTAGAGACAATGATGCAAGAAAAACTATATAAAGAGCAATATATTTCTCATTTAACCTTTCATCTCATCAGGACATAGGAATGAATAGTGGCTGCTGATATGGCTAACTGATGTGCTAATCTAAATGACAAGTCAGTTGGAGTAGTTTCTGTCTGTCCAGTTAAAACATTACCAGTAAACTCATGATTGCTACAAACAAAATCCAAAAGGGAGAAGTACACAATTACCTAAAACAACACAGACTTACTTCTCAGATCAGACAGATCTCGTGCAGACCACGCCCCCATGCTGGGCTGTCCATAAACTTTGCTAAGGGCATATTGAGGAGGATGTTGGCCAGCAGTCATGTAAACAGATGATAAACCTGTTGATCCAGGGACATGCGAATGTGCAATAGGTGGATTAGCACCAGCCATCCCAGCTGGCACACCATATGGTCCAGCCAGAGGCCCTATATGGTAGGATGAAGCCTGCAATGACCCTTCAGTGCTCAAGTACTGCTGTGGAATCTGAGTGCTGAAGAGTGACCGACCAGTTAGAAGGGCTGGTACACCACAAGCTAGGTCTGATAAAGCACCCTGGGAGTTGTAGTTTGGGACCAGCCCATACCTCAATGGTTCAGATTTGTAAGAGGTGGGGGGAGGACCAAACTGGGAACCAAGGAAGGCTTCACTCCCTGCTCCAGGAATGTGAGGTACTTGGTTTATATTCTGCATCGTTGGTCCACCAGGCTGATTGTTAACGTTGAGATTGCTGGAATAACCAGAGTCAACCTGATTGTACAAATTTGGCTGAGACTCAGATTGGCTATTCACTGGCCCACACTCAGGTCTGTAGTCCTTGTTTATATTGCACCCATTTTGGATGTACGAGCCATGTTCTGAAGTCTGTTGATTTAAGCCAGGAGTTTCAGCATGACAGGATGATTGTGAACTCAAGTCTCCGTTATGGGTCTGATTGATAGGTTTATTTGCATCAACAGGTTCCAGTGGTGGGGTGGGACTTGCTCTGATGATTGTGGTACTCAGGGACATGGACTTATTTTTCTGACAAAAAAAAAAAAAAGTTCAGTTACATGCAAACACTGCATTCACATATGGGAAAACTTTCTGTAGAGTCTAACTGGGGGGAAAAATTCAAGTTGACCTCAAGTGCAAGTGAGTATTTTAGACACTGACAGCACCAATTTCTCTGAAAAACACAGAAGTGAGACAACTGCCTACACAAACATGCCATGTTTCTAAGGAATATAGTCTTAAAATAATCAATCATTTTCATTTCAGAACTTTAATAGACCTAAGGCAAGGGATGTAAAAGTTTGAGAATATCATAAGCTTTGGGAACAACAAGATACAAAACAGCAAAGAATGCTCCGAGAGCACGATATCCCCCGCTGGCAACTATGCCATAACTCTGGTGACTGAATTGAACGAAATTACAATATGCATATAACCAACAAAGAATCCTGTTAAGTTTTGTGAAATTCCTCCAAAATTGTGAGAGGAATTGATTTCAGAAGGCGAGTAACCTTCCTAGGATGGACAGACGGATAGTGCCACAACATAATCCCCCTTTGGGCCTTTCGGCACACCTTAATGAAATTGCCAAAGTACAAGTTTGTTAATAATCAAGAGCATAACTCTGGTAAAAAAAATTTTTTTACCCAAATTAAACAAAATTTCAATATGCATATAACTGTCAGAGCCTTCTGCCAAGTTTGGTGAAATTCCTCCACAAATTGTGAGGAGTTGATTTCAGAAGAATGTACACCCTCATGACACTGTCAAAGTACAAGTTGTTTAAATCAAGGGTCAAAACTCGTAAAAATTTTCACAAACTAAAAAAAAAAAAAATCACAATACGAGTATTACCGTCATACAACAAGGCCTTTTGCTAAGCTTTGAGAAATTCATCCAAAAATTGTGAGAGGAGTTGATGTCAGAAAGCAAGCACACCATGAAATTGTGAAAAGTACAAGGTTGTTAATCAAGGGCCACAAATCTGGTAAAATGCGACCAAATTGAATAAAATATGCGTAGTACTGACATACAACAATGCCTCTTGGCAAGTTTGGTGAAATTACTCCAAAAATTGAGTTTATATTTCAGAAGGGAAAAAAAAAACAACGTCATTAAACTGTCAAAGAATAATTGTCAATCAAGGGCTGTAACTCTGATAAAACGTGACCAAACTGAACGAAATTGCACTATGCGTATTACCGACACAAAGAATCCTGCTAAGTTTCGTGAAATTCCTCCATAAAATTGTGAGAGGAGTTGATTTCAAAAAAGGTGAGCACCCTTCCCAGGCCGGATGGACGGAAATAAAAATAGTGGTCCGTCCTCCCCCCCCCCCCCCTTCAGGCCTTTTGGCCAGTGGGGGATTTAAAAAAAAAAAAGTATTAAATCCCCCCCACTGACTGGTAACTAAAACAGGCAAATTTGTACAGCAGAACCACAAAACATCAAAATTCAAACCCTGTGAAGAAAGCTGTATTTTACAGGCTCTTTAAAAGGCCATTATAAAAAAAAAATCAATTAAAACATGTTATCGTGCTTGCTTTTTGATTTGAATATGCTCAGCTGAGCAAAGTTCTCAAACTCCAGAACTGAGCCAAATAAACTGACCTGATGATTAGGTGTGGGGAGTGTGGTGTTCTCATTAAGAGAGAGGTAGGTGAGTCTGCTGATGGATGGACTAGAGCAGTGGGATTGAGGTGACCGTGGGTCACTCCCAGGACTTCTTTCACACATGCCTCTACTAGAGGAAGGAGACAGGTCTCTAAAGAACAAATAGGTTGTCAAAATCAGTACAATTTTGTGTGTGTACTATCTAAAACATACACTACAGTAAAGTAATTCTAGATTACACAAAACTTTCACTACAGTGGTTTCCCTTACTCTTAAATAGCATACACTGTTCTAGCTTGGCAGAAGAAGAGTTTACCCATTTCCACTAGGCAGTGAAGTCTGGCTCGGGCTTGAATGAGTAAGTGGAGAAGTGGATGGTCTAAAGCTGCACTGGCTAGCCTCCACAACACCAGAAGCACCACGCTCAGGTGAGGCTTTAAAGACAAACAAATTTGCACAGAAATTGTTAGATTGGGAACAAGTTAGACATTCAACCGACACTTCAAACATGTACAAATTAAGTCCTACTTAAACATATAGGTCAACAATATTATGCTATTTCATAATGTAGTAATTAGTAAATCAGAGAAACTTGCCAAAATTTGCATCAGTGGTTGCAAATGAACTCTGTCCAACAAGTGTCTGTTTCTCTTTTGTGACAGACTGAGTGGCTCTTGGACTCTTAAGTGATCGTGCCTCTTCTGAGCAGGATGTCTCCCTCTGCCTCATATGGTTTTTGCTTCGGGGTGTGTGCGGTGAGCTCTTTAGTGTAGGTTTCTCTGAACAGTCACCAGTTTGAAAGGTTTTTGAGATGGCCAATGAGTCCGATATTGAGTCATTACTTTTTAAAGCAAGACATGTTCCAGAAACTTGTGGTCGCGTTGTGCTCATTTTGACCCTGGACTCTGAGCAACTCCTGTTTCCTGCAGGTGTTGGTATGTGGTAGTCACTTTTTCTTCTTTCTGATTTGCCTTGCACAGGTTTAGGCTTTAGTGCTGATGAGGTCAGCGACTGTCCTGCACCTGCTGATCTCCTGGCTGGGTGAGCTGTGGCTGTTGGAATGCAGCTGGTCTTCGGTCGTGGAATAGAACTTCTTTTTGCATTGGACTTGTTAACTTCCGACATGACTCCTGCAGATTGTTTGGAGGAGTTAATTGGTAAAACCCTACTTTTCTTTACTACATCTTTTGAAGTTGAATGTTCTTTCGCATGATGACTGATGTTTGGTAAAGGAGGAGTCTGTCCCTGGGTAGGCTTGCAAGAGTTAGCCAGACTGTCCGCCAAGCTGAGAACATCAAAACAGGACTGGGAGGTGGAAGCATCACTATCACTGCTAGACACTTCTGCCTTCTTCAGATATTTCTCCATGTCAAGAGCACTCAGGTCACCAAGGGATAAGGCTTTCTGAAGGTCCTTCTGCTCAAGCAGTTTTTCAGGATCTGGGGTCTGAAGAAGCTCCCCGGTCCTTCTGCTTTTGGAGTGCTTCTTTTTAGATAACTCCATGATCATTGCTGCAAGCTGGGTAGGGTCCGAGCTGATTGAGGCATCTGCAATAGCTGATGCAATTGTGCTGACACTAAGTGTCAAACTTCCACTGGAGTTTGATTCAAAATTTTGACTGGAATTCTTATGATCCAGTGGCAACGCTGGTGAAATCTAATACAAAATAAACAAATCAAATGCTTGTACACTCCAAATATACATTTCAATAGGCTAATTTGTAAAAGAACAAAGTGTGCCTTACCTGGACATCTTTTGAGTTTGTATGACCCTTCTGTGGCTGCTCAGCTGGTATAGGCTCAACAGTCTTCTCCAAATCCTCTATGGGTTCAAAGTAGCGATCAAGTTAGCATTTTCCACAGAGTCCTGATCCTAGACCAACCCCTTTGGGTCACTGAATGAAAGATAACCTCATACCTGGATTCATGGTCTCATCCACATCACCGAGCTGGACTGTTTCACTGTGAACAGAGCTTCCTCTGGAAGAGAAATCAGAGGGCCTGATCAAAGCAAAGGGCTCCCTCTTCTCTGGAGAGTTGATGATATAACCAAATGAAGGCTGAGAGGGGAGGGGTTAAAAAAAAAAAGTATGACTAACTGGTAGCAGTTTATACGAGTTGTCCACTAGTCATCAAAGATTGGTACACTAGTACAGAAAATCCTAAAGTGCATTAGAGCAATCAGTTATCGCTGTAAATAACCTAAAACTACATTGAGTCTAGTTACGTTAATGAAGTTCTTACCCTTTTAATGTCTTCAATGCCACCTAAACAGCCCAAAGCCTCAGATCGCTGCTTTAAAAATCCCCCCAAGGAAATACGCAAATAACTTTGGTTCTCCTTCTCAAACTCCGTTGAGACTTGGGAGGCTCTCATCAGAATGTGGCTACTAGTGGGAAATTTCCAAGAGGTGTCACCAAGATGCACACTTCGATTGACGGCTTCTATCTGTTCTTCCTATGAGGGGGGAGAAGGATCCTATTTTTCCATGCATGCATGAATACTTAATATAAAAAAGCTGCTCTCTCCCATCGATTTAAAGACCATCAGAAAACGGAGCACTTCTTACCTGCATGAACTGGTGCTCTCTCTCAAACTCCTCTTGATCCTCAATAATTTTTTCCATAGCCTGACCTGAAGGACAAGTAAACATTTCAGACTGTGGCAAAATAGAACAAATGCATTTAGACAGACATTCAGCCACCTGTACTTACCGCCACCAACAAATTCCTCAGACTGCAACTGGTTTGCAATCTCATCAGGCATATTTGCCTCCTTTTCAAAAGAGGAGTAGTAGGCTAGATCAGTCACCCATTTCCCATCTTCATTCTGGTAGACAACACTATGAGTATCATTGGCACCTACAAAAAGAGAAACTTGATTCACGACATCAAGTGGTCTGACAGCAAGAAATCAATACCAGGCTTAAAGGCTTGTGTCCCACATAAATAAATATAGACATAAACAAAACACCAGTAGCTGTAATTAATTGCATAACAGGTTTTGTTTAGTCAGACACAACTTGGTAAAATTGATTTTGGTTTTCTTCCATCCTTCTCTCATCCCAGAAAAGAACCAATTTTAATAGTCACTAGGAAAAATGGGCTGCAAGGATTAATTCCTTGCAGATAAAACCTGTTGTGAAGGATCTAACCTTGTTGCAACTCCAGTTCCATATCATCGGGACGTGACTCATTATTCCCAATATTACTCTGCTCAACTTCATTCTGATGGAAGGTTTGAGACAGGTACTTGACTTCAAGAGATTCTCCTAAACGTTCCTCACTGTTGATCGTGTGGGGGCCAGGACTGACCAAGTTCCTACAAGGGCCCCCACGAAGACCTGGATCACTAAAGTCAATGGTATGCCCTTGGTCGACTCCCACTTTGCTCTCTCCAAAAGGGTTTTTGGTAAAAGACAAGTCAAAAGCATTCCGAGTGTCCTGAAGGGCAGAAGCACCTGAAGCGCAGTCCTGTAGGTTGCAGACACCACCAGGCCTAAGGTACATGGAGTCAAAACGTTCTTCCAGAGATATTGCACCATTGTGTGAACCATCCATGGCATTCTATTAAAGGAAAGAGGGTTTGGCATTACTGACCAGTATATGATCAAGGCTTTAAGAATATTTGAGAATGTCAAACTCACAATTTCAACCATTACACTAAAGACCAGCAGCATAATGGAACAACTGATAGTGATGTCATAGCAAAAGGTATCGAATTAGTTAACTTCACTTAATGATGCTATAAAGTGAGGCTATTTAACAGTGTAGTTTGCATTCAAACCAATAGTGTTACCACAGTACTAGCTCTAGTTCAATAACTATTCCACAAAAAATGATTCAGGCATTTTCTGTTGTGTACCCATGTATGAAAATAAAAGACCTGTTCAGCTGAAAAATCAGCAGCACACAAGACACGAGAAGTAAACTTTAAAATTGCTAAGCTACACAGAAATGGATCTCACCAGAGCCTCTTGCCTATCCTGATTCGTACTCTGGTTTACTGATTGAATCCCAGTCAGTCCAGAACCTTGAACTGAAGACTCAGTTTCAACTGTCCCAACCGGGCCCACACGGTCTCCCATCTGAAAAAACACAGCACAAATACATGATGGTTGCAAATACAAACATATACCTCCTGCTAAGCAAAGTTCTTGCTAACCTCATCACCTCACCCAACTCATTAAAGGCACAATCATTAGCTCAACCAGCATCAACTACTAAAGTGTTTTTATTGAACCCCCCCACCAGCCAGGGATACATATGGATCTTGTGCGCATGACATCACAGTCACGTGATTATCTGTTTACACCACCATATTGGGGATCATGCTATCGCAAGTTTGTAAGTGATGCCCGCTGTCGCGATGTCATCTTCTCAAGTCTGCCTCTTGACTTATGCGGAATCACTGGATGTCACAGCAAAAAAAAAAAAATCGCTATAGAGGTAAAATTGCTATCTTAGGGGTCGATCCATATATCATTAGTAAGGGTGAAACCAAATATGCACTTGATTGTTCAAGTAATGAGCTGCCAGACGTAAGTTATCCCAATGTACATCACTATCTAATCAACACTCCAGGGGGTTACAGTGGTCAGTCACAAAGTCTAAAAGTCACTAGAAGCTTACAGATATTTCTCCTCAGGATGGGTACGGAACGTGCTAGTTCATATGCGTGAAAAGCGTTT
>JAODXR010000024.1:37279711-37291194 GCA_028877395.1 Cathorops festae
TGTGTGTGTGTGTGTGTGTGTGTGTGAATGAGTCTGCTTTGAATTTCATGCTACAGCACATAATGTATCTATGCAACACAGCTGTTTTTATTTATTTGTTTGAATGCAAAAACTATATAATATTAGCTTACTGATTTAGTGATATATGTTTTGGGCAACCCAGTTATTGTGGGTGTTAGAATAAAATTAGAACAAAATGGATCATGAGAGCTGAATGATGATGCAGATATTTAATTTTACATGTCATGGTACAGAAATTTTTAATTATCAAATTCAGCAAAATAATCTTACTCAGGTCTTCAGCTGAACTTGAGCTCAGTGTTACATTAACATCATTTCAGTATTATCTTAAAAGCTTCACATCTATGCAAAATCACGTATCAAATTTACTTTAAAAATCAAATTTAGTACAATGTTATTTTAAGAACTAAACCATAGTAGAACCTCCACAGTGTTAATTCTCATATGAATTAATATGCTCTGAACACATACAGATATTCTGAAAGAGAATGTTAATAGAATGTTTTCTTTGCAACAGTCTGTGAGCTGCTCCACATCTTCCCTGTATGCTGACTTGTCAGTGTTGCTGTTGAGGCCAACAATCATATTGTCTTCAACAGTTATCAAATTGTTGAAGAAAAAAAAAAACAGCATTCCAATCACAAAAATAATTGGCAAAACACAGAAAACTTAGCCTGCTCTAGAATAATCCATAGCTCCAGTAGCCAATGACGAATGCACTCAACTCTGCATTCATCCACTCTCCCACATCTCCATCTCCTCCTTTGAATTTCACTCTGTTTCAGTCTCCTCTTCTGTTAACCTGTTTGTCATTGTTGTTTATTGCCCTCCTGACCCTGTAGGATGTTTCTTTGATGAACTGGTCATCCTACTCAGCTCCTCCTTAGAAGATGGCACCCCAATGATGCTCCTGGGAGACTTCAACCTTCACCCAGAAGTCTCCCACTTTGCTGCCTTCCTTCCACTACTCCACTCCTTTGATCTCTCCCTGCTGCACTCACCTCCAACCCATAAAGCTGGCAACCTTCTAGATCTGGTCTTCCTCAGAAACTGCTCTGCCTCGGATCCAACAGTTACCCACTTCATCTGTTTGACCAGCACTTCATTTCCTCCTCCCCCTCCTACACCCAGTGTTAAAGTCCATCATAAATGCCACTCCCTCTCTCCCTCCTCTCTTGCCTCCTCTGTCACTGCATTCCTGCCCCCTCTGAATCCTTCTTCAATCTCCCCACTGAATCTGCTGCATCTTCTCTCCCTCCTCTCTTGCCTCCTCTGTCACTGCTTCCCTGCCCCCTCTGAATCCTTCTCCAATCTCCCCACTGAATCTGCTGCATCCTCTCTGTTCTCCTCTCTGTCCTCATCACTTGACACATTATCTCCTCATCTCCAGGCCAGCAAGATCTTCCCCTGGATGTCTGAAACACTTTGCTCTAACAGAAGCAGTCTAGGTGTAGCAGAAAGGAAGCGGAGAAAATCCAGGGCCCCAGGCCAACCTGTCTTGCTACCAGTCCCTCCTTGCTGAATTCACAGCTTCACTCAAATCAGCTAAGATCAAGTTTTATGACTCCAAAATTCATACCTCAATCTGCAACCCTCATCAACTGTTTTCTCTTCTCTCCTGAACTCTCCACCAGCTGCACCTCAGTCCTTGATCACTGTAGACGAGTTTGCAGTCTTTTTGAAGAAAAGATTGTGGCTATCCACAAATCCTTCACTATCCCTACCTCCCCACCCTCTGTCTCTTCCCCTTGCTATCTGCTTCCCCCCCTCTTTCCACTTCTGTCTCCCAGCTTCTGCTCTCTCACCATCCTACCACCTGTGCCCTTGACCCTATCACCTCATCTCTCCTCCAGACTATTACTCCGGACATCCTCCCATTTACCACCTCCCTTGTCAATTCCTTCTTGTCCTCTGGATACTTTCCCTCCAGCTTCAAATGGGCCCACATCACTCCTCTGCTATAAAAAAAAAGAATCCGAGACCCTTCTGTCATCCAGAACTACCACCCAGTTTCTCTTCTCCCCTTCCTATCAAATGCACTTGAACATGTTGTTGCTAACCAACTCTCCTCTTTTCATTCATGGAACAACCTTCTGGATCCTCACCAGTCCAGCTTCAAGGCTGGACACTCAACCGAGACTGCGCTTCTCTCCATCAGTGAGGCACTTCATGCAGCACATGCCTTCTCTCTCTCCTCTGTCCTGATTCTCCTTGACCTTTCTGCTGCATTTGACACTGTTGATCACCCCATCCTAGACTGGTTCAAGTCCTACATCTCCAGTTGCTCCTTTCAGGTTACCTGGTCTTGTACTTTATCAGCATCATGCCCACTTACCACTGGTGTCCCTTAAGGTTCAGTCCTTGGTCAGCTTCTCTTCTCCCTATACACCCAGTCTCTTGGCTTGATTATCTCTGCTCATGGCCTATCCTACCACTAGGACATACATACACATAGCCTGCACAAGGATTTGATGTTGAAGGTAGTGATGAGGGTGCACAGTCCTCATCTGCACTGCTTTGTTCTCTGCTGGGGATCCAGGTGACAAGCAAGGGAGCAGGATGGCCAGGGCCAATGGGGAGCTGCACCTCCAATAATAGTTCCCAGAAGGATGGGGTACATGTTTGCATTAGCCACAGGAATTGCCAGAGTGTTTGGACCACCTGGCTTTTAGCCTGTGTTCACCCTTCCACCAGTGATTCCAGGAATCACCCCCTTGCAGGCATTGAGGCCGCAGGGCTCTAAATTCGGAAGGGTATCCTACCACCACTATGATGATAACACCCAACTGTTTCTCTCTTTTCCTCCTTCTGACACACAGGTCTCCGCTCACATTTCTGCTTGCCTGTGTGACACCCAGAGCTAGATGGACAACCATCACCTGAAGCTCAACCCAGGCAAGACAGAGGTGATCTACATTCCCACTCCATCCTCTCCACACCTGGACATTATCATCTCCCTGGGGGACATCTCTAGATCACTTTCAGCCAGCATGAAGAACCTAGGGGTCATGTTCAATGACAGACTCTCTTCCTCAGCAGATATTACTGCAGTGACCCAGATGTGTAGATTTCTTCTCTGCAACATCTGAAGGATCTGCCCCGTCCTCACCACCTACTCTACTCAGTTCCTGGTCCAAGCACTGAGCCTCTCCCACTTGGATTACTGCCAATGTTTCCTTGCGGGCCTTCCAGCATCTGCTATCAGACCCCTGCAGCTCACCTGGTCTACAACCTCCCTCATTTTTTCCATGTCACTCCTCTGCTTGCTGACCTGCACTAGCTAGCTATCACAGCTCATATCAAATTTAAGACATTGGTGCTTGCTTATCAGGCTGACGAAGCCAAGACTCCAGAGTCTGATCCACCCCTACATGCCAGCCAGATCCATATGCTCCACTGTTACTGATTGCCTGACCCATCCTCCTCCTCTCCACTCCTGCTCAGCCCACTGAAGACCACTGTCTGTCCTGGCTCTCTGTTGATGGAATGACCTTCCAACTGAAGTCAGAACTGCCAACTCCCTGACCAGCTTCAAGCACAGATTGAAGACTCACCTCTTCAGGCTGCACCTCTCCCCTACTTCTTTGCCCATTATGTAACTGTGTATTGGTCTAGACCAACCCAAGCTGTGTACTATCTAGCCTGGGGTTAGCCATTAGATTTTTTTCTTCTCTTTGTCAGTTCATTTGTATGGTTGGTTTGCTTCCTTGGCTGTTTGCTGAGTATTGGCACTTCAACAGAATATTACACCAAGTATTATTCTGTCCCTTGTTCAGTTGGCATTAGAACTTTCTTGTCTAGAAGTTCAGCATTTCTTGTACCTAACTTTTGCACTTGTGGTACGTTACTCTGGATAAGAGAATCTGTTAAATGCCATGTAATGTAACATAACATAACAACAACAACAACAACAACTCATTGATGTTATCAGCAAACTTGATGTGGTTTGAGCACAATCATGAGTCAGTAGCGTAAACAGCAGTGGATTGAGCACAAAGATGTGGGGAGTTACCTTGTTTGATCTGGGTTATGGTGGATCTGGAGCCTGTGACACATGAAGTTACATAATTAGTTGAACTGAGTCAACCTCTGTGCAATTAAACTGGAACTTCATTTCAGTATAACAACACCTGTTCCTGGTAGGCCACAGAGTAGAGTAGAAAACATCTATACAAACAGCATCAATTCAACCAAAGTAGGACATCGGAAGTTCTGGAAAAGTATTGATCAGGGTTTGGTTATAAAAACTATCACAAATACATCCTGAAGAGTATTAAAGTCATTATTAAAAAATAGATGGAAAGAATATTACATAACCATAACACAAGTTTGTAACAAAAGTTGAAAGGTGGGACATCCTTTTGCAGACACACTACAGCAGCACAACAACAAAACAGATATTCTCATGATTTCATTTGTGTTACAAGCTTGTGCACATTACCGAGTCCTACAAATTTTGTCTGAAATTAGGTTGATGTAGAGATCCCTAGTGACAACAGTCGACAGACACACAGAAGCAGGTGTAAAGTGAAATAAGTAGGGTTTTTATTCTTTTCTTTTACTTGTGAGAGAAGGTGCCACTTGGTAATGCTTGTTAGTGGAGTGACAGTGAATCCAGTGGCGTAAAGCAGGATGGAGGGTTTCAGCGTAGTGGATGCAGGGATGAAGTTTCCTCTGGTTTAGTAGTAGCCTTTCCTCCTTCCCAGCGAATGCCTGCATTGTCCATGCTGGAATCTAGCATGGAAAAACACACAATCTTAATTCAGGCATCAGAAGGACATATTCACTGGCTGTTTCATGTGCAGCCCTTATATATTTTGAGGTGAGCTCTGGGAGGGTGAATGTGTGTGCTGTAATTAGCACCTGCCAACCGCACTGCATTAGACTGCTCCTCCTCTCATGTGTGTGTGTGGGTGAGGGGGCTGTCTTTGGACAGTGGTGCTGAACCACTACTACTGCCTTTCAGCATATTGAATGGGGCGCTGTCCTCTTCAGCACCACAACACAGCGAGGAGTGACTGCGGAGGAGGAGATAGCTCTTAGTCCATCGTTGTTACATTGACATTTTGAATATGCATGCTGAATTATTCTTTTACATATGAAGTAAAACTGGTGATAAAATAAAGCCAGATTTGAAATTAAAGTCCAATATATCAATATTATTCTGCTTAGGGAATACTATATACTGTATGGTATTGTAAGTATATTAATTAAGGGGCCTTGCTTTGGCTGAACATTTCTCTATAGACAGTCTTGGTGCAATCACATTTAAACAGATATTAGGTTTTGTAACATATTGTTTTTCATAAAATTTTGTTCCTAAACACATTACATATACATTAATCCTAGTCCACCTTATCAATTTCTAACTGTTTATTCAACTTATACTAGCTTTCATGGAGAGCTGTTTAACTGTTCGAATACTTTTGGAATTTTCTTGATTTCAAAACTACAATATAATGCAAGAAAATAATGTATTACTTCAAGGTTTTTCTGTAGATGAAAATAAATATTCTATACTCTTATCAAGCATTGCAAATAAATGTGGGGTGTGGTTCCATAGTAATGCATATATATCCATCCATCCATCCATCCATCCATCCATCCATCCATCATCTGTTGCTGCTTATCCTGTGCAGGGTTGCAGGCAAGCTGAAGCCTATCCTAGCTGACTATGGGCGAGAGGCGGGGTACACCCTGGACAAGTCGCTAGATCATTGCAGGGTTAACACATAGAGACAAACAACTATTCACACTCACACCTACAGTCAATTTAGAGCCAACAATTAGTCTAACTTGCATGTCTTTGGACTTTGGAGGAAACCAGAGCACCTGGAGGAAACCCACGCAGACATGAGGAGAACATGCAAACTCCACACAAAGGCCCCTGTCAGCCACTGGGCTCAAACCCAGGACCTTCTTGATATGAGGCGATAGTGCTAACCACTACACCACCGTGCCACCCACTGCATATATATTTGAACATGAATTATGGATTTTACATGAAATATTTATTTTCAAACCACCAACACAAAATGATGTGACCTTTAATCTACATTCTTTCTATTCCCTTATTTTTCTTTCTTTTTTTTTTTAAATTTTAGTACACACAGGATCTCCAAATCATTCCACTGTTCAGAGTTGCGCCTTCTCCATGATTATCCATTTTTGTCAGGTACATGAGGGGGGCAGATGTAAGTGCAGAAGTAATCAGTTTAATAATAACAGTGCAGTGTATATACAAAGTGCACAAACACACACAAAGGCAAACAGTCCAAGATGGCAGGCTAAATCCAAATCATAAAACAGGCAAAAGGGTCAGGCGAGGTGCAAACAAGATATCAGAGGCAAAGTGAGAACGGAAATGAGAAACAGGCACAGGAATCAGGAAAACAGGACTTCAAGAACACAGGTACAAAGACTCAGTATTGCGTACAGACATTTGCAATACTTCACACTGATTGTGCATTGGCACAGTCCTTAAATAGGTGCACACATAGTTCCTTAGAGTTCAGGTGCACATCGTTAATGGTGCACATGCTGGAGTCCACTCAGCATGCACACAGCCCAAGGCACACCTTTAGGTCCATGTGCCACAGCACACAGGACTGACAGAACCCTTTCCCAAAGAGCTCCCTGCAGGACTGAAAATCCATCATACTCGGCTTCAGTGGGGGTTCTGGTTCAGGCTTAGGACAAGACTTGGACTTCTGACTAGGAGTGGGCTTGAGCTTGGGACTTGACTTGGGTCCTGGACTTGGTTTGGATCCAGGACTGAAGGTGGACTCAAGCTCCGGGCTGGATTCGGGCTCTGGAGATGACTTGAGCTTTGGGCTGGACTCTGGCTCGAGCTCAGGAGATGACTCAGGCTTGAGCTCTGGATCTGGCTTGGACTCAGGACTGAGCTCAAGCTCTGGAGATGACTTGAGCTCTGGGTTGAACTCTGGTTCCAGCTCAAGAGATGACTCAAGCTGGAATTTTGGAACTGGCTTGGACACAGGGCTGGAATTGTGCTTGAGCTCTGAAGATGACTTGGGCTCTGGAGATGGCCTGAGCTCTGGACTGGACTCTGGCTCAAGCTCTGGATATTACTCAGGTTGGAGTTCTGGAAATGGCTTGTGTTCAGGGCAGGAAGCGAGCTTCAACTCAGGCTCCAGGCTGTATTTGGGCTCAGTAGAAGACTCAAGCTCTGGACTTGACTTGGACTGTGGACTTGACTTGGACTCAGGACTTGGCTCTAGTTTGAACTCAGGACTTGGCTTGGACTCAGAACTGGACTCAGGCATGGACTTGAACTCTGTCAGTGCATTGCTTCAGTCCTGGTTAGGACCTGATGGCAGAATGATGATGACATCTTTATGGCCGGGCAGCAGTGGGACAATGATGACATCTTCATAGCTAGCTGAGGCAGAGGTCGCTCCAACATCCTCTGACACAGATTCTGGAACAGGCTCCGGTTCTGGCACTGGCCTTGACTCTGGCATCAGCACTGAAGCTGGCACAGGCGCTGACTCTGGCTTAGGCTCTGATGCTCTAGCTGACCCAGGCAGGATAGAGCATCTGGTGTAGGCACTGATGCAGGCTTTGATGCTGGTTCTGGTACTGGAGCTGACTCTGACACTGGCATAGGTTCTGGAGTAGACACTGGCACAGGCTCTGATGCTGGCTCTGGCACTGGAGCTGACTCCAACACTGACACTGGAGTAGACACTGGCACTGACTCTGACTCCAACTCTGGCATTGGTTCTGAAGCAGGCATTGACAATGACTGACTCTGGCTCAGGCATTGATTCAGGTGCTGGTTCTGGCTGAGAAAACAGCTTGGGAGAGACAGCCTCAAAGAGGGGCTCAGGAGCAACAGCCTCCTCTGCTGTCTTGACATCAGCTACTGGAGGGAGCTCTGGAGCGATGGCCTCCTCTGCTGCATCAGCCACTGGCAGGAGCTCTGGAGCGACAGCCTTTGCTGCTGCATTGGCCACTGGGGGGAGCTCTGGAGTGACAGCCTCCTCCACTGTGTCGGCCACTGGAGGGAGCTCTAGAGTGACAAACTCCTCTGCTGCATCGGCCACTGGAGGGAGCTCTGGAGCGATGGCCTCCTCCACTGTGTTGGCCACTGGAGGGATCACCCCCCCAAAAAAAATAATTAATGGGATTCCTTCTTTACCAAAGATTCAAAAATGAACTTGAGCATGGCAAATAAAAAAGTCTGTGAGCTTCAAAGGCATGGGTGCTTGACTCGGATCAGGTAATACACCCATCTGCGAGCTCATCCAGCAATAAACATTAAGATAAAGCTTACCCAAATGGGTTCTGGTGGCTTGGGCTCCTGGAGGTCCTCATAGAAGAAGTCACACTGAAGACTGAATCCCATAGCATGATATATTCCATAGTAGGGTGCCAGGAGACTCCAGCCAGACTTCAGCCAGAAATACAAGGCAAGGGCCTGAGATAGGGAAACCCGGAAGCAGCGTGGAATCATGTACTGAAAAACCTCTGCTACATCCATTGCTGGGTGAAATATTCTGTCAGGTACACAAGGGAGGTGGATGTAAGTGCAGAAGTAATCAGTTTAATAATAACAGTGCACAAAGTACACAAAAACACAAAAAGGCAAAAAGTCCAAGACGGCAAGCTAAATCCAAATTGTAAAATGGGCAAAATGGTCGGGTGAGGTGCAAACAAGATATCAGAGGCAAAGCGAGAATGGGAATGAGAAACATGCACAGGAATCAGGAAAACAAGAAATAAAGAACATGGGTAGAAAGGCTTGGTAATGCATACAGACATATTGTAATACTTTGCACTGATTGTGCATCAGCACAGTCCTTAAATAGGTGCACACATAGTTCCTTAATAGAGTTCAGGTGTGCATCATTAATGACACACGTCCTGGAGTCCACTTGATGAACACGCAGCCTGAGGCATGCCTTCAGGTTCACGCACCACAGCATGCAGGACTGGCAATTTTGATGAAGTTCTACTGCATTTGTTATTTTCATCTCTTTGTATTTGGGTCTTGATTTCTGCTTTTTGCAAATAAGTAATGTTAGGCAACATGATTTATAAAACCACAACAAAAGCTCCACCTTGCTTTTATCCATGCTTAAAGGCATGGATAAAGATGTATATTGCACATCTGAATTACACACACATAGGAACAAACACCCAGTAAAAAATCAGAGCATAAGAATATATGTTATATGCCTGTTAGGGATGCAATGAACATAGGTGCAGTGGAATATCTGAGGATTCAGAGTAACTGATCACTCATTGCGCTGGATATGCTACAGCTCTTGATGAGATCATGATGGAGCATCTCATTTTATTTTAAATTATAGTCTTAATTTGGGGGTGTATAACAATACATTGAACTCATTTGCTGTTTCTTATGGTGGAGTGTCTGCCTGTTATCCATCTTTAAGAAAAATGAGTCTGTCTTTGATTTTCTCATAAAGAAGACTGCTTTCATCCTGTTAAACTCTCTGAACTTGATTCTTCTTTTCGTTTCTTTGAAGTTGGTTGGTTATATGACAGTTTCCCATTTCTTTACACAGTCATTTGCATTTTTATTGAACACTGTGAGATCCTTTGAGCTGCACTGATTGGGTAGTAATGGCTAGTAGGGGCAGACAAAGCAGTGCTGCATTGTATGGTCCTCTTCTCCACAGTCACAGATGGTTTGGCCAGTTTCATAGCCCCATCTGGCCATGGCAGCTTTTGATCGCCCTGTTCCTGTTCTCAGGCAGTTGAGCGTCTTCCACTGGACCCATGGTGCTTCTGAGCCCAGAGGGAGGGCTTCAGAAGGGGGGATACCCATGTCAATGGGAGGGGGATTGTCCTCAAGCCTTTTTGTCCATAGTTGGAGTCTGGTTTCTTCCCATGATGCTACTAATGGCTGGACATGGCTGAGAAAGCTTCTCCTGGACTTCAGCCATTGGGTTGGGGGTACACATCCATAGAGTACGTGACATTCATCACTGATAGTCTTGGTCATCTCTACTTGGCTGGCGACTTCCCGTCTCACATCAGCAGGGGCAATGCCAGTGAGGAGGTACAGGTTGTTTATGTTGGTGGGCTTTAAGCAGCCAGTGATTAAGCAGCAGATGTTATTCAATGCTGGTTCTAGTTTCTTGGCATGGGATGATCTCTCCCAAACAGGACACACATACTCCTCAGAGGAGTAGCACAGAGCCAGAGCAGTAGATCTTAGCATGTGTGCTGTAGCTCCCTATTTGAAGTTGGTCAGCTTCTGGAGGATGTTATTTTGGGAGTTATCTTTCAGTTTGGTGGTTTTGACATATTCCTTATAGGAGAGAGTGTGATCCAGTGTTACACCAAGGTAGACAGGGTTGATACAGTGCTCAAGAGGTGTTCCAGACCATGTGATGTTAAGGGGTCAGTTTGCTTCCCGGTTCCTGAGATGGAAAAAACAGACTTGGGTCTTCGCAGGGTTTGTGTGTAGGTGGTTGCACTCATAGTAAAGGTGTAGCTCATCTAGGGCTGAGGTGAGATTTGCTTCTACAGCTTCAAACATACTCTCTTGGGATGTTACACAGAGGCCATCAGTGTAGATGAATCACTCAGTGTTCTGGTCCATTGGCTGATCATTCGTGTAGATGATGATGGCTTCCGTCTGTCTTGTGAGACAATGGAGTAAGCGCCCGATTTAGTCCGTTGTTTGGTTGCAGTGCCTGCTGTGGCTATACAGATCAATTCTGGAAAGGCAGGCTCTGTTACAGTTTCTACAGGTGTAGTCAGCGCCAGGTTCCGTGGGCGCTGAAATTGAAACTGCCCTCTGCCCGCTCTCCTCTGATCTTTCTGATTCCACTGATCTTCTCTCTTCTTCTCACTTGTCTGAACTCCTGCTTTGATAACAAGCCTCCACTTGTTTTGGTCTGCGGCTGCAGACTCCCACTGTGCAGGGTTGATGCCACTTGCCTTCAAGTCACATTTACAAACATCTCTGTAACGAAGGACAGGTCTTCCAGTAGGTCTGGTACCAGTGGCAAAATCGCCATACAGCATGTCCTTTGGTCTGCGCCCATCCTGCATCCTGTTGACGTGGCTGAGCCAGCAAAGTCACCTTTGAGAGAGCAGGGTGAATATGCTTGGTAATCTTACACATTCCAGGACAATCTTGTTTGGGATATGATCTTGCCAAGTAATTCCCAAAATCTTCCTGAGGTTGCGCAGATGGAAAGAGTTGAGTCTGCGCTCCTGGCGGGCATACAGGGTTCATGTCTCACTTCCATAGAGCAGAGTGCTAAGTATGCATGCTTCATACACCTTCATCTTGGTGTTGATGGTCAGCACGGTGTTGTCCCAGACCCTCTTTGTAAGATGAGCCATGGCTGTTGCTGCTTTGCCAATCCTTTTGTTCATTTCGGCGTCGAGGGAGAGGTTGTTGGAGATGGTGGAGCCTAGGTATGTAAAGTCCTCAACCACTTCTAGGGTGTAGTCAC
>JAODXR010000024.1:37386120-37397992 GCA_028877395.1 Cathorops festae
GGGAAATTTGTAATAACTTTATGGTTGGCAATTTCGACACGGAAATTCTCGATCGGTCGGGTTACCGGAAACACACTTTTTTTTTTTTGGCCTAAGTAAACCGAGAAGATGCGCTAATGCTGTAGCAAGAGTGATGTTTAAGTGTCTGCACGATTTAAGTCGATGTAAAAAGACCAGATGAGCATTGGGATCAGAGACATCAGCAAGGTTAAAACATGATTGACAAAACTGTATTGAACTAATCTCTCCCATTATGTATGCGTGACAATGAAAGATAGGATGTAAATTCGTTACTGGTTGTCCAGAACATAATGCACAAATACTTCTCATACCACAGTCTATTCTTCATGTTGCATCGTAATCACAGGTGGGCCGTAATGCTTCCACTCGATGAAATAGCCGAAATGAAATGGTGACCATCTTTTGCTGAATAACTATCAATCTAACGTAGAACCCAGCACAGATCTGCGTGTAGGAATCCTCACACAACAGGATTCACGTGTGATTCATGAAAAGTTTGTATCTCGCCAATCACAGCGCAAGAATGATGGGGCGTTGACGGATGTGGCAGCTGAAAAACCATCATTTAAATCTCGCACCCCTAAATATTCTCCACGCTTGAAGTTGAAGGTCTGATGTCTCAAAGTGCATTTGAACAAATTGGCAGCCTGAAAAGTAGCGTCATAGGAAGTCAGAAAAAATGCAGTATGGAAAGACATCACTGCTGCGGTCAACGGCGTGCTGTCGACTGTTGAACTCCAGCTGATGGTTTAATATTTAATTTATACAGCCGTGATGCGTGTAACCTGGATACTGTATATAATAGTAGTCTAATGGCTGAAATCATAAATATTTACATGTAGGTGAAGGGGAGAAAAAATGGTCACCTCATACTCACCACCAAAAATTACAGGGTTGTGGAGTTTACTTCCACATTTTTACTTTTTCAGATCAGTCAGAGCCAGGCAGCAGTGGTGTTCAGCATTCAGCTAGATAAACTGGCCTGGAGGTGCCCACAGGGCCTTGTTATTATTTTAATTAAAAAAAAAACCCTGTGCTCCTGAAAACCCCTGCTGTATCTTACGGACGTGGAGAGGTTTTTAAACCAAGTCAGATGTGCCGTTGCTGAGCTCTGATGACTGACAAGGCTGTTGTTTAAATAGATGATTGAATAAGCATCTAACCTACCATACTGCAAATCTGTTAGACTACTCGTTGCTTTTAATTGCTTAATTTTATTTGAAATTATGTCACCAGAAGACTAGCCTGACAAGTAGGCTATCTTAAATGATAAATTAATCTTGTGCCAAAAAACAAACCAAACTGTTGACCCCATTACCATTAAATATTCCAAAGGTTTGAACTTGTGAAGTTCTTTAATGCAGAATTGCAACCACCACGGGCATCCATTCAAGGATGAAGGAGACTAGAAGTTTGTTTGCAGTCTTTTAATCTCCTTTCCAGTTCTGAACCCGGCTGGCTAGCTGAAAATAAAAATATATATATGAAGCAAAGATTCAGGCATACCGTCAACTAAAGCCGCCACATATTAAGCGTGTGCCGTGTCTGTGTTAATCGATGTGTTTATCGGCAGGACAGAAAATACAGAAGAATTCCGAATCATATTGTGTACGAGTCAGACTGTCGGTTTTTTCACTACTGCGCATGCATATAACGCATCTCGTTGAATATCGTGGTAATCATGTGTAGTACTGGACCAGGTGGGTGGAGCACAGAAGCACAGCAGGCCAGAACTGAGTTCTCAATAAACTATTTATTGCTAGCTTTTCAGCCTTTTATCACTTCCCAGCCACGCACACACACGTGCACACACACACACACACACACACACACACACACACACACACACACACACACACGTGTTCTGGTTGGGGAGAGAGCCCCCTTTCTCTGCTCTCCTCTCGAAAGGCATGGTCACAGGGAAAGATACACAAACACAGGTTAATTCCCATTAGGTGCAGTGATTCCACCATTTACCTTCCCTGACCCCGCCCTCCATTCACAGACCAATGGTTGGCCATGCCCCCCTGCCACATACCCCCACCGTCTGACTCAGGCCGGACAGCTGTCCGGCCAGTAGCTGACTCCCCCTGACTTGACGGAAGAGGAAATCCACCACGACCACCCGCGCCCCTGGCCTGTGGACCAGCTGGAACTTAAACGGCTGGAGGGCGAGATACCAAAGGGTGATCCGTGCATTGGCATCCTTCATGCTGTGGAGCCACTGCAGGGCCACATGGTCCACCAGGGCTTTGAAGCCTTGTTCTTGTAAATTCCAGAGGGTAATCAGCGCCTGGTGCTGGCTCTGTTGGGCCATGGCAAGGGCATGGACCATGTCCTTGAAGGGGGAGGACTCCATGTGGCCGTTCCCTTCTGCACTTTCCCGGGTTTCAGCACCACTGTAGTATTTGACCAGGTGGGTGGAGCACAGATGCATGGAAGGCCAGAAATGAGTTCTCAACAAACTTTTTATTTTTTCAGCCTTTCTCCAATTCCCAGCCATGCGCGTGCGCACACACACACACGTGTTCTGGTTGGGGAGAGAGCCCCCTTTCTCTGCTCTCCTCTCCTTTTAAAGGGAGCGGTCACTGGGGAAGACACACAAACACAGGTTAATTCCCATCAGGTGCAATGATTCCACCACTTAGCTTCTCTGACTTCGCCCTCCATTCGCAGACCGATGCTTGGCCACGCCCCTGCTGCCACAGTGGTTCTATGGAATTTACATAATGCATATTTGCACATACACACAATTTATTACATACACAGATACTGATCTGATCAGCCATAACATTAAAAACACTCACATGTGAAATGAATAACATTGACTATCTCATTACAGTGGCACCTGTCAAGGGATGGGATATTTTAGGCAGCAACAAATACAGTCAGTTTTTGATGTGTTGAAAGCATGGAAGTATAAGGATCTGAGCAACTTTGACAAGGGCCAAATTGTGATTGTTATATGATTGGGTCTGAGTATCTCCAAAATGGCACATATTGCGGGGTGTTCCCAGCATGCAGTGGTTAGTACCTACCAAAAGTGGGCCAAGGAAATACAACCAGTGAACCGGTGACAGGGCCATGGGTGTTGAAGGCTCATTGATTTGCATGGAGCATGAAGGCTAGCCCATATGGTTCAATCCCCCAGAAGAGCTACTATAGCCCAAACTACTGAAAAAAGTTAATGTTGACACCTTTCTGTTTTAGCCAGTATTAACTTTTTCAACATTTTTTGCTACAGTTGCTCCCTAGTAACCCCCACAGATATGGAACAGCCTTTCAGGTAGTGTTCAGGTCAGAGAATCAGTTTTTAATTCTAGGCTGAAAACATCTCTGTAGTCAAGCCTTTTGTTAATGGCTTATTTTTAGGTAAAGGAATAGATCTGGAGGGTCCTTGGGCATAGAGGGTTTTGGCTAACTGGGATGTTTGGATGCTACCCCCCCCCCACACACACACACACGTGTTCACACAGGTTTTTTGATGGTGGTAGCTGGTCTCTATGTCCCAGGGCTCCCTCATGTCTCTTTTATGTTCTGGCTCTCCCTTTTAGTTATACTGTCATTGTTAGTCTTGCTGGAATCCCTACTTGCACTCAGCGCACAATGTTTACTGCTCTTAACCATTAAGCGACAATGGGCAAATGTGTTTTCTCTGTCTCCTCCCATCCTTGTTTCGTTGTCTCTCCCTCTGTCTGTCTCTCTCTCTGTCAAGTTACATGTTGATCCTGAGACACCAGTAATGGTGGCCTCTTCTGCTCTTTGGACCTGCCTGATCCATCCTGATGCCCTATACTTCTGAACTCTTGTCACATCACTCCTGTGGAGGATTGCCCCATATGGACAGTCGAAAGATACACTTAGAAAATGGCACTGGACACTTGCAGTTTTGCTCTGATGGCTGAGGACTACAATTGCCATTATCACTTTAGGACTAGAGTTGTCATAAACAGTTTTGCATTCAAGTCTCTATCAATGAACAGTTGATAATGTGAACAAAATAGACTTCCTGCGAAAACTATTATGAATTTCCCAGTTACACAATTGTACTTTGTGACTATATAGGACACTGTTATACAAGCAAGTTATTTTTAATCACGCTATCTGTTGTCACCCATACGAAGATGGGTTCCCTCTTGAGTCTGGTTCCTCTCAAGGTTTCTTCCTTTTGTTGTCTAAAGGAACTTTTACTTGTCACTGTCACCACAGGCTTGCTTATCAGGGATAATTTTTTTTTTAAGAATAAAATTTTATTTTATTTGTAGTTTATTTAGCAGGGACAATGCAGTGCACATTATTACAAACATGACATGGCAAGGCCATGACAGAACTTGTACTGTAGATGCGAATACATACAAGGTTTATAGCCAGATGGCTAATTTGCAACCCTAGTCCCTATATGTATATATTTCATATATACATATATTACTTCATATATTTAAAGTCTTTATTCTGTAAAGCTGCTTTATGACAATGTCTGTTGTTAAAAGCGCTATACAAATAAACTGATGTGACTTGACTATTTAAAAGTTCATGAGATTAAGAAAAAAGTGTCTCAACTGCCCTTGGCATGTGTATCTGCTGACCCATCCTAAATCCCTTCTTCTTGGTGCTTTCAAGTATTTTGTATCTCTAAAGCTCTGTTTATTCTGTATCAAATTGTAGGAAAAAATATAGAACATTGTGAAGGCCTGAAATAAAATCTTATTTAAAACTGTCTATGGATGTATTAAAAGTGTAAACTGTATATCAGAAAACTGCACTGTAATCCACTCATATATTGCATGTTTGAATTTTTTTGACTGATCCGGTTTTAATCTTTTTTTTTTCTGTTTAGAAAAAAGGTCAGATTTATTTCTCACTCTGTTTTTTCCCTCTGTAGTATCCAGACTCTCAATCATAAAACCTTTCTCAACAGATGCCCTCATCTTTGAGTAACAGAGGAACAAAACTGTCTGTCTCTCGACCATCACTGATTCTTCATCATTCAGAACATGACCACATCCTTAAGCTCAGGGTTCATACACAATATTGTACAATACATCCAACAATCATACAAGGTTAATTTTGGTTAATACATAACATTTGCTGTACATTGCCTACAAAGATCACTTTTTACAATCCAATGTTCCCAATCTTTCAGTGCTCAGTGCTAATTAAAATTCCCATGACACTCCCTTCTGACATCTGTAATATTATTTAAAACCAACATAACCTGAATTCTGTGATCATTTTTCCTTACTTTTCCCCCTTGTGTTGTGAAATTGATTGTGTTTCTTCTGTTTCTCTGCATTTAGAGGTAAACTGTAAGGAACTGCATCAATAACAAGTGACAAAACAGACTTTGTGGGCAAAATATGTCTTAAAAATATTGTATGATGTAGCCATATAGAAACTTCTGCAATGTCTTTTTTTCTTTGATTTAAAAAAAATCTGTTTTATAGTTGAATACTTTTTTTTCATTAATTAGCACATCTGAATTATATTATCAAGCAGATTAGTTCTAAATTAGTGTGTGTGTGTGTGGGGGGGGGTGTCTCCAAATAGTGTTAAGTATAACTTAACTATATAAAAACACTCAGGCTATCAATCATAATGTCATGCTGCAATTTTTTAAGAGCAGATGCAAATAATCTGAAGAGAGTCTGCACTATAATCCATAATATATGATAATGATTGAAGATAAGACAATGACTTTTTTTTTTTATTTGTTAAAGATTATTCCAGTCAGTGAGTAGCAGTAGAAAGCGTTGCTGCCTTACAGCTCCCAGGTCCCTAGTTCAATCCTGATTGTGTGATAGCATGGTTTTCCTCCAGGATCTCTAGCTTTCTTTAACCTCCCAGAACATATCAGTAGATTGATTGATTAGCTTTGCTATTTTTCCCCTTGGTGAGAAGGAATATATTATATATATATATATATAATATATTCCTTCTCACCAAGGGGAAAAATAGCAAAGCTAATCAATCAATCTACTGATATGTTCTGGGAGGTTAAAGAAAGCTAGAGATCCTGGAGGAAAACCATGCTATCACACAATCAGGATTGAACTAGGGACCTGGGAGCTGTAAGGCAGCAACGCTTTCTACTGCTACTCACTGACTGGAATAATCTTTAACAAATAAAAAAAAAAAGTCATTGTCTTATCTTCAATCATTATCATATATTATGGATTATAGTGCAGACTCTCTTCAGATTATTTGCATCTGCTCTTAAAAAATTGCAGCATGACATTATGATTGATAGCCTGAGTGTTTTTATATAGTTAAGTTATACTTAACACTATTTGGAGACACCCCCCCCCACACACACACACACTAATTTAGAACTAATCTGCTTGATAATATAATTCAGATGTGCTAATTAATGAAAAAAAAGTATTCAACTATAAAACAGATTTTTTTTAAATCAAAGAAAAAAAGACATTGCAGAAGTTTCTATATGGCTACATCATACAATATTTTTAAGACATATTTTGCCCACAAAGTCTGTTTTGTCACTTGTTATTGATGCAGTTCCTTACAGTTTACCTCTAAATGCAGAGAAACAGAAGAAACACAATCAATTTCACAACACAAGGGGGAAAAGTAAGGAAAAATGATCACAGAATTCAGGTTATGTTGGTTTTAAATAATATTACAGATGTCAGAAGGGAGTGTCATGGGAATTTTAATTAGCACTGAGCACTGAAAGATTGGGAACATTGGATTGTAAAAAGTGATCTTTGTAGGCAATGTACAGCAAATGTTATGTATTAACCAAAATTAACCTTGTATGATTGTTGGATGTATTGTACAATATTGTGTATGAACCCTGAGCTTAAGGATGTGGTCATGTTCTGAATGATGAAGAATCAGTGATGGTCGAGAGACAGACAGTTTTGTTCCTCTGTTACTCAAAGATGAGGGCATCTGTTGAGAAAGGTTTTATGATTGAGAGTCTGGATACTACAGAGGGAAAAAACAGAGTGAGAAATAAATCTGACCTTTTTTCTAAACAGAAAAAAAAAAGATTAAAACCGGATCAGTCAAAAAAATTCAAACATGCAATATATGAGTGGATTACAGTGCAGTTTTCTGATATACAGTTTACACTTTTAATACATCCATAGACAGTTTTAAATAAGATTTTATTTCAGGCCTTCACAATGTTCTATATTTTTTCCTACAATTTGATACAGAATAAACAGAGCTTTAGAGATACAAAATACTTGAAAGCACCAAGAAGAAGGGATTTAGGATGGGTCAGCAGATACACATGCCAAGGGCAGTTGAGACACTTTTTTCTTAATCTCATGAACTTTTAAATAGTCAAGTCACATCAGTTTATTTGTATAGCGCTTTTAACAACAGACATTGTCATAAAGCAGCTTTACAGAATAAAGACTTTAAATATATGAAGTAATATATGTATATATGAAATATATACATATAGGGACTAGGGTTGCAAATTAGCCATCTGGCTATAAACCTTGTATGTATTCGCATCTACAGTACAAGTTCTGTCATGGCCTTGCCATGTCATGTTTGTAATAATGTGCACTGCATTGTCCCTGCTAAATAAACTACAAATAAAATAAAATTTTATTCTTAAAAAAAAAATTATCCCTGATAAGCAAGCCTGTGGTGACAGTGACAAGTAAAAGTTCCTTTAGACAACAAAAGGAAGAAACCTTGAGAGGAACCAGACTCAAGAGGGAACCCATCTTCGTATGGGTGACAACAGATAGCGTGATTAAAAATAACTTGCTTGTATAACAGTGTCCTATATAGTCACAAAGTACAATTGTGTAACTGGGAAATTCATAATAGTTTTCGCAGGAAGTCTATTTTGTTCACATTATCAACTGTTCATTGATAGAGACTTGAATGCAAAACTGTTTATGACAACTCTAGTCCTAAAGTGATAATGGCAATTGTAGTCCTCAGCCATCAGAGCAAAACTGCAAGTGTCCAGTGCCATTTTCTAAGTGTATCTTTCGACTGTCCATATGGGGCAATCCTCCACAGGAGTGATGTGACAAGAGTTCAGAAGTATAGGGCATCAGGATGGATCAGGCAGGTCCAAAGAGCAGAAGAGGCCACCATTACTGGTGTCTCAGGATCAACATGTAACTTGACAGAGAGAGAGACAGACAGAGGGAGAGACAACGAAACAAGGATGGGAGGAGACAGAGAAAACACATTTGCCCATTGTCGCTTAATGGTTAAGAGCAGTAAACATTGTGCGCTGAGTGCAAGTAGGGATTCCAGCAAGACTAACAATGACAGTATAACTAAAAGGGAGAGCCAGAACATAAAAGAGACATGAGGGAGCCCTGGGACATAGAGACCAGCTACCACCATCAAAAAACCTGTGTGAACACGTGTGTGTGTGTGTGGGGGGGGGGTAGCATCCAAACATCCCAGTTAGCCAAAACCCTCTATGCCCAAGGACCCTCCAGATCTATTCCTTTACCTAAAAATAAGCCATTAACAAAAGGCTTGACTACAGAGATGTTTTCAGCCTAGAATTAAAAACTGATTCTCTGACCTGAACACTACCTGAAAGGCTGTTCCATATCTGTGGGGGTTACTAGGGAGCAACTGTAGCAAAAAATGTTGAAAAAGTTAATACTGGCTAAAACAGAAAGGTGTCAACATTAACTTTTTTCAGTAGTTTGGGCTATAGTAGCTCTTCTGGGGGATTGAACCATATGGGCTAGCCTTCATGCTCCATGCAAATCAATGAGCCTTCAACACCCATGGCCCTGTCACCGGTTCACTGGTTGTATTTCCTTGGCCCACTTTTGGTAGGTACTAACCACTGCATGCTGGGAACACCCCGCAATATGTGCCATTTTGGAGATACTCAGACCCAATCATATAACAATCACAATTTGGCCCTTGTCAAAGTTGCTCAGATCCTTATACTTCCATGCTTTCAACACATCAAAAACTGACTGTATTTGTTGCTGCCTAAAATATCCCATCCCTTGACAGGTGCCACTGTAATGAGATAGTCAATGTTATTCATTTCACATGTGAGTGTTTTTAATGTTATGGCTGATCAGATCAGTATCTGTGTATGTAATAAATTGTGTGTATGTGCAAATATGCATTATGTAAATTCCATAGAACCACTGTGGCAGCAGGGGCGTGGCCAAGCATCGGTCTGCGAATGGAGGGCGAAGTCAGAGAAGCTAAGTGGTGGAATCATTGCACCTGATGGGAATTAACCTGTGTTTGTGTGTCTTCCCCAGTGACCGCTCCCTTTAAAAGGAGAGGAGAGCAGAGAAAGGGGGCTCTCTCCCCAACCAGAACACGTGTGTGTGTGTGCGCACGCGCATGGCTGGGAATTGGAGAAAGGCTGAAAAAATAAAAAGTTTGTTGAGAACTCATTTCTGGCCTTCCATGCATCTGTGCTCCACCCACCTGGTCAAATACTACAGTGGTGCTGAAACCCGGGAAAGTGCAGAAGGGAACGGCCACATGGAGTCCTCCCCCTTCAAGGACATGGTCCATGCCCTTGCCATGGCCCAACAGAGCCAGCACCAGGCGCTGATTACCCTCTGGAATTTACAAGAACAAGGCTTCAAAGCCCTGGTGGACCATGTGGCCCTGCAGTGGCTCCACAGCATGAAGGATGCCAATGCACGGATCACCCTTTGGTATCTCGCCCTCCAGCCGTTTAAGTTCCAGCTGGTCCACAGGCCAGGGGCGCGGGTGGTCGTGGTGGATTTCCTCTTCCGTCAAGTCAGGGGGAGTCAGCTACTGGCCGGACAGCTGTCCGGCCTGAGTCAGACGGTGGGGGTATGTGGCAGGGGGGCATGGCCAACCATTGGTCTGTGAATGGAGGGCGGGGTCAGGGAAGGTAAATGGTGGAATCACTGCACCTAATGGGAATTAACCTGTGTTTGTGTATCTTTCCCTGTGACCATGCCTTTCGAGAGGAGAGCAGAGAAAGGGGGCTCTCTCCCCAACCAGAACACGTGTGTGTGTGTGTGTGTGTGTGTGTGTGTGTGTGTGTGTGTGTGTGTGTGTGCACGTGTGTGTGCGTGGCTGGGAAGTGATAAAAGGCTGAAAAGCTAGCAATAAATAGTTTATTGAGAACTCAGTTCTGGCCTGCTGTGCTTCTGTGCTCCACCCACCTGGTCCAGTACTACACATGATTACCACGATATTCAACGAGATGCGTTATATGCATGCGCAGTAGTGAAAAAACCGACAGTCTGACTCGTACACAATATGATTCGGAATTCTTCTGTATTTTCTGTCCTGCCGATAAACACATCGATTAACACAGACACGGCACACGCTTAATATGTGGCGGCTTTAGTTGACGGTATGCCTGAATCTTTGCTTCATATATATATTTTTATTTTCAGCTAGCCAGCCGGGTTCAGAACTGGAAAGGAGATTAAAAGACTGCAAACAAACTTCTAGTCTCCTTCATCCTTGAATGGATGCCCGTGGTGGTTGCAATTCTGCATTAAAGAACTTCACAAGTTCAAACCTTTGGAATATTTAATGGTAATGGGGTCAACAGTTTGGTTTGTTTTTTGGCACAAGATTAATTTATCATTTAAGATAGCCTACTTGTCAGGCTAGTCTTCTGGTGACATAATTTCAAATAAAATTAAGCAATTAAAAGCAACGAGTAGTCTAACAGATTTGCAGTATGGTAGGTTAGATGCTTATTCAATCATCTATTTAAACAACAGCCTTGTCAGTCATCAGAGCTCAGCAACGGCACATCTGACTTGGTTTAAAAACCTCTCCACGTCCGTAAGATACAGCAGGGGTTTTCAGGAGCACAGGGTTTTTTTTTTAATTAAAATAATAACAAGGCCCTGTGGGCACCTCCAGGCCAGTTTATCTAGCTGAATGCTGAACACCACTGCTGCCTGGCTCTGACTGATCTGAAAAAGTAAAAATGTGGAAGTAAACTCCACAACCCTGTAATTTTTGGTGGTGAGTATGAGGTGACCATTTTTTCTCCCCTTCACCTACATGTAAATATTTATGATTTCAGCCATTAGACTACTATTATATACAGTATCCAGGTTACACGCATCACGGCTGTATAAATTAAATATTAAACCATCAGCTGGAGTTCAACAGTCGACAGCACGCCGTTGACCGCAGCAGTGATGTCTTTCCATACTGCATTTTTTCTGACTTCCTATGACGCTACTTTTCAGGCTGCCAATTTGTTCAAATGCACTTTGAGACATCAGACCTTCAACTTCAAGCGTGGAGAATATTTAGGGGTGCGAGATTTAAATGATGGTTTTTCAGCTGCCACATCCGTCAACGCCCCATCATTCTTGCGCTGTGATTGGCGAGATACAAACTTTTCATGAATCACACGTGAATCCTGTTGTGTGAGGATTCCTACACGCAGATCTGTGCTGGGTTCTACGTTAGATTGATAGTTATTCAGCAAAAGATGGTCACCATTTCATTTCGGCTATTTCATCGAGTGGAAGCATTACGGCCCACCTGTGATTACGATGCAACATGAAGAATAGACTGTGGTATGAGAAGTATTTGTGCATTATGTTCTGGACAACCAGTAACGAATTTACATCCTATCTTTCATTGTCACGCATACATAATGGGAGAGATTAGTTCAATACAGTTTTGTCAATCATGTTTTAACCTTGCTGATGTCTCTGATCCCAATGCTCATCTGGTCTTTTTACATCGACTTAAATCGTGCAGACACTTAAACATCACTCTTGCTACAGCATTAGCGCATCTTCTCGGTTTACTTAGGCCAAAAAAAAAAAAGTGTGTTTCCGGTAACCCGACCGATCGAGAATTTCCGTGTCGAAATTGCCAACCATAAAGTTATTACAAATTTCCC
>JAODXR010000024.1:37669667-37681702 GCA_028877395.1 Cathorops festae
TGGACAGTGTAAGCGGTATCGTTGCGCTACAGAACTTGTATCGAATCGATGTAAAAAACCCAATGTGAACAGGGCTTAAAGGAAATGGTTAGACTACAAATGAACAGGGAGTGAACTTTTAGTTGGATGACATAGTGGATACACGAACATTTGATATATCATATAGAAAAAATGACAGAGTTGATGATGAAAAGTTCCAGTTCATCTGTTGCTTACACAACAAATCAACCTAAGAAAATAAAAACACCAAAGACCTCATGAATGTAAAGGGTTTGAAAACTGATGCCAGGTTTCTTCTTTTTTGACAGATTAATTATTATTGCTTGGTATGTTCTGCTGTAATTTGCTGTATCCTCCTAAAATGGTATAATATTATGTAAAGGACATAACTAGCCATCTTTAGATGTTCAGCAGTCTTTAGTTGTGATTGACATTTGTGAGTGACTTACAAATCATTGTTGTAGATAACTCCTCATTCAGTCAGTAGCATACCTAGCTAATTCTCCAAATTATAGCAAGAATCAGGTGTAACACTGTGTTGAAGAAAAAAGTTTTTTTTTTTTTGAGGGAGGGGATTTTCAGAGAGGTGACGGGACTCTGCTAAGTCTACCAGAGATTACATATAGTTACTTTAAATTCATACAGAGGACCTATAACTCATGGCCATGATGCCCCTTTTCCTCATACTATCCCTATACCACCCACACTATCACATAAAAGGTCAACTAATGTACAAGAGTGGATTGGGTTACTGAAAGGCTCATTCAAAATAGCCTTGCATTACTTCATAGTTTGTTTGTTTTTTTTCTAAGCATTGCCTTTTTAAGTATACATTTTCATCTTGGGAATTTGTTAGTAACAATGTAGACAACATGCCATTCTTATAAATCCTTGAAAGAAATTGAGGTTTTGTATTAAAATGACCATGGTTTGGAATTGTGTTTGCACAAAAGTTCCAGTTCCAGATTTACAAGTAATGATTTTAATCATCACTGTTTATTTCCTTGCTAAGTGGCTTTGAGACAAAGCCTTGAAACATCCTTGAACACACACATGCTTAGCAATAGCCAGTACAAATGGGGTGTGTGATTCTCTCAAGGGCCAAGAAAAAAAATGTACTCCAAGCCAACCTGACATATTTGACCTCCCAGTGTTCCGCAGTGTGGGAGCAGCCACTATGATTTATTTGTCAAACATACAACTCTACAAGGTGTATCAAATGGAACCAGAGAGCTACCTTCTGTTTCTTCATGTCTCTCTTTCTCCCAGTGTACATTTCAGCTTAAACTTAAACTTAATTTATCATGTGTGCTGTCTACTGGGGCCATAGTGGGTCAAACACTAATATTCTCATTCATCAGTTTCTTTGTTGCTGGTAACTCTTGAGGTACATTATTTACTAATTATTTACACTGTTGCATTTATTATTCTTATAGAAAATATTTGCACCCCATAAAGCCAAACATCCAAATTAGTATAATTAAATATTCATTCAGCGCAGCACGGTGGTGTAGTGGTTAGCACTGTTGCCTCACAGCAAGAAGGTTCTGGGTTCAAGCTGAGTGGCTGATGGGGGGCCTTTCTGTGTGGAGCTTGCATGTTCTCCCTGTGTCTGCGTGGGTTTCCTCCGGATACTCCGGTTTCCACCACGGTCCAAAGACATGCAGCTTAGGCTCATTGGTGGCTCTAAATTGACCATAGGTGTGAGTATGAATAGTTGTTTGTCTCTATGTGTCAGCCCTGAGATGACCTGGTGACTTGTCCAGGGTGTACCTCACCTCTCACCCATAGTCAGCTGGGATTGGCTCCAACTTGCCCATGACCCTGCACAGGATAAACGGTTATGGATAATGGATGGATGGAAGTATTCATTCATGCAGTACAGTAATTACCATGGGCCTTTATTTTAAGAGTTTAACAAACACTCATAACAAATATGTCTTATGAATGTTCAATGTCAACATTATAAACAATAAAATACTTAGTCGCTTAGTTGACAGTGGGTATAAAATATTTCAAAATTACCTGTTGTTACATCTTTAGGAGCAATTAATGAAATATAGCCATGGCCATTTATCAGTAATTAGATGCCTAGCTACACAACAATGTGGGCAGTTTGAATATAATAAATATCATTGTTAAAATAACTAAAAGTGCTAATTGTATTTTTTTTAATCCCCAAAATACACTGAATGGCTAAAAATTGTGGACACCTGCCTATCACAGATGTGTTTTTGAATGTCATATTCCAGGTTCAGTTTCCCCTTGTTTATGGAAAGGCTTTCCACTTGATTTTGGAGTGCGGCTGTGGGGAATTGATTATTTAGCCACAAGACCATTAGTGTGGTTAGGCACTGATATCAGGGCCTGGGGCAAGTCATCATTCCAAATTGTACCAAAGATGTTCGGCAGAGTTGAGGTCAGGGTAGTGGGAAGTTCACTCAAGTTCTTCAACTCAAACACTGGAAACCATTGCTTTATGGACCTGACTTTGTGAACAGAAGCATTGTTATGCTGGAATATATTTGGGCCCCTTAGTTCAAGTGAAGGGAAATTGTAATCCTACAGTATATAAAGTCATCCAATAAAATTGCATGCTTCTAAATTTGTGGCAACAGTTCAAGGAAGGCCTGCATATGGGTGTGATGGTTAGGTGTCCAAAATGTTTAGCCATATCCAATAAAAGCATCAGTCTTTTAATGGCATGGCTGGGTACAGAAACAGAGTTTGCATCAATGTAAATAAAAGATTATCTTTAACTGCCTCTGTAGGACAAATTAAGTAGCTCTTTTCAGAAGATTGGTATATACAGTATAAGCAAACCCTAAAACAACTGCATTTGAATACAGCATTACATAGGTCAATGTGATCTATTAGATTTTCTTAGATTTTTAGAGCAAATATGTTATAATTAAATACTAAACTAAAAATGCTAACACTGACATTGAACTGACATTGAAGTATCCTAAAGTGGACTATTCCACAAGGTATGTACAGTAGCAAGTATCAAGAGACCCAAGCTTTACATTTTGCATGGACTCAGCATTTCCTGACAATTGTGCATGTTTTGCAGATGTCCTGATTTCTTCTTTAACCAAAAAGGTCCGGAGGTGTGACAAGGAGGGGAAAAACACCTATAAAATAAATCTACATTTTGTAAATATGCTAATAGCATGTTCCTAAAAAGGTGCAGTAAAAGATTGAATACATCTGTGAAACTAAAATAAATATATGTCCCAAATTTCATTTTAATATATTTTTAAAATATCCATTGCTAAGGAGTTTGTCATAAACTTTACAAGCAGATTTCTCATAAAAAGTAAAATCTGACTAATTATATCCATATTCACTGGATGAGCAATCGCATGCTCTGATTGGCTACTCTACTACTAGGCTATCAGCTCATATATCATGAGTAGTTTGCTGAACCAATCGAGGATGAAATAAAAACTCTACACAAAAACAAAACCCCAAAAAATACAATAAAAAAGCAACAAAAGGTGGAATAAAATTATTTGATGGTAAGAATGCATCTTTTTCTTTTATTCAAGAATTATTATTATAGCATTTTTCACAAATTGCTACTGTGATTTTGCCAGTTTGTGTATATTCTAAGCAGAAATTATTTTGTCAGACATCAGTCATTGTCAATTATTTTGTAGAAAGTTATTTATCGAATTTGCAAAAAAAAATGCTCTGTTTCTCAAAATCCAGTGAATATGGATGTAATATAACTGTTATTCCACTCAATCTCGTTGTACATGGCTTATAGCCGACTCAGCACTATGTACACAAACACACTGAGGTTTGCCAAAGTAATCCCGAGCCCGTGTAGTTATATCATATCAGCTTTAGCTTTTATACAGAGAGAGAGAGAGAGAGAGAGAGTCAACTGGCTACCCTAAATTCCCTATAGGTGAATGTGAATGGCTGTCTGTCTCTGTGTTGGCCCTGTGACAGATTAGCAACCAGGGTGCCCTCTCACTTGAAATCAACTAGGATTGGTTCCTGGTTCCAGCTTCCCCTGTGACCCTGACCAATAAGCGGTAGAGATGATGGATGGATGGATGGATGGATGGATGCTTTTAATAATGAAAAACTTTATGTATTATAAGAAACTTCTGGCAAGAATAAACTCAGTGTCTTAACACTTATCAGTCATCTGTTTCAACAGCTACTGTAAATACAAATCAATTTTACAAATGAACACATCTTACTCATCTCTTGAGATTTAACAGCTGGCAAGTGTTAGTCAATGCTATAACTGCTCTTGCACTCTACAGTGTTTCCTATTTTGGTGAAATGAGTAGCACAATAGAATTTTGGTACTATACTGAATGCACAATCTCTGTGGGCTAATGATATACTGTACATATATCAACCTTGTGTCAACTAAATCCTTCTACTAAAATAATTTAATTGTTTGACTAGAAGGATTTTGAACAAATATCCAAAACCTTTGTGTGGTCTTTCACATCTTGGAAAAGTAGGTATCATGGTTTTTACAACTTGTTAATCAAAGCTCTAAGGAAAATTGACAATGGCTTTTAATTCTATCCACGATAAGGACCCTGAGATACAAATTTTAATGAATAAATGATACTCATTCATGCAAAGCTTTTGTCTAGCAGGCTCAACTTATTTTCAAGCTTCCCTCTTTAGATTAGAAATGAAGAACGGTACAATATTTAATCTCTGGCTATTTTCCATCAGTAACAAGCCATGCTTGTCCTCTGTAAAAAATACTTTTTTTTTTTAAGGCAGATGGGCTTATGCATCCAATAACAGAAGTGCTAAAAGAACAGACCAGAACCAAATAAAATTAAAATCTAATAGATTTGCCACAAGAAAATATGCATTGTTGTTGTAGTTATTATTTAATGAAATAGTTAATACAGGGGAAAAGTTGTTGAGTTGGTGGTACATTAAATCTGTATTATTTGTTAGTTTAACTCAGCAAGCCATCATCAGGCTAAAAAATCAAAATAAACCCATATAGAAAAATCAACTAGACTAGGTGTGGCAAAATCAACTATTTGGTAAATTCCTACAATCCCCAAATCAGAAAAAGTTGGGACAGTATGGAAAATGCAAATAAAAAAAGAAAGTAGTGATTTCTAAATTTACTTTGACTTGTATTTCATTGCAGACAGTATGAAGCCAAGCTATGTCATGCTTTGTCTGGTCAACTTCATTTCATTTGTTAATATACATCCATTCCTGCATTTCAGGCCTGCTACATAGTACAAAACAAATAAAGAAAAAAAAAGTTGGGGTGAAGGCAATTTCAGCCTAGTCATGAAGTAAATCAATTAAATAATGATGTGATTTGAAAGAGGTGATATCAATATGTGATTGCAATCATGATTTGATACAAAATCAGTGTCCAGGAAAGGTCTAGTCTTTGAGGAGAAAAGACCAGCTGAAGATCTCCAGTTTGTTAACAAATGCATAAAAAAAATCTTGAAATGTTTAAAATACAATGTTCCTCGATGAAAGATATGAAGGGATTTGGAGATTTCACCCTCTAGAGAGTATATCATCATTATACAATTCAAGGAATCTGGAGGAATTTTTGGTGCATAAAGGGCAAAGGCACAAGCCTACACTGAACACCCATGATCTCTGATCCCTCAGATGGCACTGCATCAAGAATTGTAATTCATTTAAAGCTGATATAACCACATGGGCTCAGGATAACTTTGGCAAACCTTTGTCAAGCAGTACAATATGGAGTTACATCCACAAATGCCAATTATATTAACTGTTAACAGAAGTGCTATCGACTTCTCTGGGATCAGAGGCATCTGGGATGGACCATCACACAGTGGAACCTTGTATTGTGGTCAGATGAATCAGTATTCCAGGTGTATTTTTGAAGAAATGGATGCCATGTGCTCCAGACAAAAGACAAAAAGGACCATCCAGACTGTTACCAGAAACAAGTCCAAAAGCCAGGGTCTGTCATCTATGGGGTTGAGTCAGTGTCTTTAGCAAAGGTAACTGACACTTCTGTGATGGCAACATTAATGCAGAAAAGTACATTGAGATTTTGGAGCAACATATGCTGCCTTCAAGATGACATTTTTTCTAGGGATATTTCAACAAGGCAATGCAAAATCACATTCTCCAAACATTACAAAGGCATCGCTGCAGATGAAGAGGGTGCCTGTCCCCTCTGTCCCCAATAGAGAATGTGTGGCAAATTTTGAAATGAAAAATGTGACAATGAGGACCCTGTACTGTTGCACACTTTAAGACCTGTTTACAGGAAGAATGGGACAAAATAACACCTAAAATGGTTCATCACTTGGTGTCTTCAGCCCAGTAACATATTTTAAGTGTTGTGAGAAAGAATGGCAACATTACAAAGTGCTAAATGCTTTACTGTCCCATCTTTTATGTGTTGCAAGAATCAAAATTATAATAAGAGTTTATTTTAAAAAGCATGAGGTAAAACATCAAATAATGTGCTGTTGTATTGTTTTGAGTGCAAAACAGGTCAAAAATTATTTACAAATCATAGTTTTCATTTTTAATTCCAATTTAAACATCCCATCCCATTTTTTTCTGATTTGGAGTTGTATATATACCACAAACTCATTTACATTTTTATTGGTGTTTATTGTCTTTGACCACAGTCTATTATCTATGGTGAACTTTAATGCTGTTCAGGGTTGTGTAGTTAACCTTTCTGCTAGACAGACCTGGGAACACTTATGCTACTGACACATGTAAGCATGTACTCCTCTTGTCTGTAATTGCATTCACTTGCAACAGTCACAATTTCCATTCTAGCATCATTATCAAATGCATATGGATGCCTTGTGATTAAGGACTATGGTCATATTCCTCCTGTGACACCGGCTATCCTGTCAGCCAACATGTATTAGTCAGGACGATGATGAACACCATGCCTGCCATATTAGAGCTCAGCAACAGTATATTCCACACACATTTGACATGTGTGACTGACAGTTGCCTTGTTCCGATAATGAGCAAGACCTAATTGTGGGCTGAATTATTGTTATAGTAAGATTCATCATGCCTGTATCCATCAGACTGACTGAGAAGCATGGTCAGTCACTAATTAAAATGAGACTAGTCACTGATGAGACATGGATCAATTTCACATACATTCAAGACAGTATTCTCCATTCTCTTCTTACATACTATATCTAACACAGTACTGCATCTCAAAATATTACAATATCATAAAGTTCATTTTTACATAATTTAATTCAAAAAGGTAAACTTTCATATATTCTATATTCATTACATGTAAAGTGAAATATTTCAAGGCTTTTTTTTTTTTAATTTGATGATTATGGCCTATAGCTCATGAAAATCAGAAATCCAGTATCTCAAAATATTAGTATATTTCATTTTGAGTTTGAGTAAAACTGTAATATCATGATACATGTAATATAATGTATCTCTCAGTCTAGTTCAGTACACGCAACCACAATTATGGGGAAGATTGCTGACTTGACAGTTATCGAGAAGACTATCATCGACACCCTCCACAAGAAGGGTGAGACACAGAAGGTCATTGCTGAAAAGGCTGGCAGGAAAAGGTGCACAAGCAACAGGGATGAGCACAGCCTTAAGAGGATTGTCAAGAAAAGTTGATTCAAGAACTTGGGAAAGCTTCAAAAGGAGAGGACTGAGGCTGGTGTCAGTGCACCAAGAGCCACCACATACATATGTCTTCAGGAAAGGTGCTACAACTGCCACATTCCTAATATCAAGCCTCTCCTGAAACAGAGACATCAGAGGTGTCTTATCTGGGCTAAGGAGAGAAAGAACTGGACTGTTGCTCAGTGGTCTAGTAGTCACTCAGGACAAAATAAAAACTCTACTTGAAAACAAAACCCCCCAAAATACAAAAATAAGCAACAAAATATAGAATGAAAGTATTTGATGGTCAGAACATCTTTTTTCCCCAATAATTAATATTATAGCTTTTTTTTTTTTTTACAAATTGCTACTGTCATTTTGTTCATTTGTTTACATTCTAAGTGAAAATGACTGTCAGACTGTGGCAGTGGGGGCATGGTCAAGCGTCGGTCTATGAATGGAGGGCGGAGTCAAGGAAGGTAAGTGGCAGAATCACTGCACCTGACAGGAATTAACCTGTGTTTGTGTGTGTTCTCCAGTGACCACACCCTATAAGAGGAGAGGGAGAGCAGAGGAAGAGAGCTCTTTCCCGACCCAGAACACGCGTGTGTGTGTGTAAGTGCGCATGTGTGACTGGGAGAGTGAAAGCTGAAAAGCCAAAATAAAAATTTTTTTGAGAACTCAGTTCTGGCCTGCCATGCTTCTGTGCTCCACCCACCTTAACATTTCAACAGTGGCCCCGAAACCCGGGACCAAGTACAGAAGACAACCAGCCTCATGGAGTCCTCCCCCTTCAAGGACCTTGTCCATGCCCTCACCACGGACCAACAGAGCCAGCACCAGGCGCTGGTCGCCCTCCAGAAGGAGCAGGAACAACAGTTCGGAAGATCTGAACGATCGCCAGGCGTTCTGGCACCTGCTCTCGTCGGCGGGGCCCACCGTCACCACCTCCGCGGACCGTCCCCACCTCACCCTAATGAAGATGGGCCCATATGATGACCCCAAGGCCTTCCTCGCTCTTTTGAGCAGGCAGCAGAGGCGTGGGATTGGCCAGCAGAACAGCTCATCCTCTCCCTGCTAATGGGTGAGGCGCAGCTGGCTGCACTACAGCTCCCTGCCGACAGCTGGCTGGTTTACACCGACCTCCACAGACCCGTCCTCCAACGTGTGGGGTGCATCCCGGAGCAGCAGCGGCAGTGCTTCCGCGCACTTTGCCTGGAGGAGGTTGGCTGGCCATTCACGTTAGGGAATCATCGACTTGGTGGCACTGGAACAATTCATCACCCAACTTCCAGAAGGAACAACAGGTCCAGTGCCATTGCCTGGCATCGCTGGATCAGGCCATCGAGCTGGCGGAGGACCACGTGGTGGCTGTTCCGACAGAAGGACAGCATGTCTCCTCTTCTCTCTCTCTCTCTCTCTCTCTCCCCTTCTGTTCCCTGTCCTTGCCCCATTCCCCTACTGTGGAGGTGGGGGCCGGCTCCACCCCAGCTGGCCCACCGCACCCGCAGTGCCCTACCTACCTACCTACCTACTTACCATTTCCCACTTCTCTGTCTGTGTCTTCTCCCCCCCTCAGGTGAGTGAGCTCTGGAGCGCCAGTGCAGAGGGAAAGCCTGGGCCGGTCTGCTGGTGCTGCGGGGAGCCAGGGCACCTCCAGTATCAGTGCTCAGCAATGGAGGTGGGCACGGTGGTCTGGCTCCTAGATGCACCAGGGACCGCCCTCAATTGGGCCAGAGCATATCGCATACCAGTGAGTATCCAAGGGGATACGTATCACGCTTTGGTGGACTCCGGCTGTAATCAGACCTCAATCCACCAAAGCCTGGTGCAAGACGAGGTACTGGGGAGAGCACATGTGGTGAAGGTGTTGTGTGTGCACTGGGATGTTCACAACTACCCTTTAGTGTCAGTCCACATTCTATTTTGAGGGGAGAAATTTAGAGTAAAGGCGGCGGTTAATCCTCGCCTTACCCACTCAATAATTTTGGGGACTGATTGGCCAGGATTTAGGGAATTAATGACACATTTAGTGAAGAGTGGGGCCTGCCATAATTTAGTGGGGGGAGGTCCCAGTGTGGCTTTGGCAAGAGCAGCTGTCACGGAGCCATCTATGTCATCACTGTGTCAGAGTGAGAAGCAACAGGCTCCTCCTCCCTCTCTCAGGGAATCCCTCACGGATTTCCCGTTCGAGCAGTCACGAGACGAGACTCTGTGGCATGCGTCTGAGCAAGTGAGAGTAATCTATGATCAAATTCTCCAGCCAAACACCACACCGTCCTTCCCCTATTTTTCCATTATTAAGGATAGGTTGTACCGAGTGATGCAGGACACTCAGACTAAGGAACTGATAACTCAGCTTTTAATCCCGGAGAACCGCCGGGAATTTATATTCCAGGTGGCTCACTTTAATCCCATGGCCAGGCACTTGGGGCAGGATAAGACACTAGCCTAAATAATGGCCCGGTTCTATTGGCCAGGGATTCACGGTGATGTCCGTAGGTGGTGTACAGCGTGCCGCGAATGCCAGTTAGTAAATCCAGTGGCCATTCTAAAAGCGCCTTTGTGCCTTCTGCCATTAATCGAAACCCCATTCAAAAGAATTGGGATGGATCTCGTCGGGCCATTAGATCGGTCAACGCAAGGATATTGCTTTATTTTAGTCCTGGTGGACTATGCAACGTGATATCCGGAAGCAGTGCCTCTTCGCAATATCTCAGCACGTAGATTGCAGAAGGGCTCTTCTGCATCATCTCCCAAGTCGGAATCCCCAAAGAGATTCTGACTGATCAAGACACTATGTTTATGTCATGCCCACTGCGTGAACTGTATGGGTTACTGGGAATTAAGCCCATCCACACCAGCGTTTATCACCTACAAATGGATGGCTTAGTTGAACGGTTCAATCACACCCTCAAGAACATAATCTGGAAATTTGTAAGCGAGGATGCACACAATGGGGATAAATGGCTCAAGCCCCTGTTATTCACAGTGCGAGAGGTCCCACAAGCCTCCACTGGGTTCTCCCCGTTCTAATTATTATATGGGCGTAAGCTGCATGACATCTTAGATGTGCTGCGTGAAAATTGGGAGGAGGGACCTTCAACCACAAAAATGAACTTCAACACGTTATTGACCTGTGCACAAAACCCCACATACTCACGCACCTAACCCAGGAGAATTTGCAGCAGGTCCAAGAACGTCAAGTCCATCTGTATGACAGGGGCACACACCTTAGGGAATTCACACTGGGAGATAAAGTACTCCTGTTGTTGCCCACATCGAGCTCCAAATTGATCGCCAAGTGGCAAGGACCCTTTGAGGTCACACGGCGAGTTGGGGACATCGACTATGAGATGAGGCAAATGGACAGAGGTGGGGCGTTACAGATTTACCACCTCAATCTGTTAAAACTTTGGAATGAGGAGGTCCCCAGGCATTGGTGTTGGTGGTTCCAGAGAAGGCGGCGCTGGGGCTGGAGGTTCAAATGGGAAAATTGACATCGCCCACTGCTCCGGTGCCCTGTGGAGACCACCTCTCCCCGATTCAACGCACGGAGGTCGCCCGGTTGCAGACAGAATTTTCTGACGTGTTCTTGCCCCTGCCCAGCCACACCCACCTCAAAGAGCACCACATTGAGATGCCCCCGGGGATAGTAGTGCGCAGCCACCCTAACAGACTGCCCGAACATAAGAAAAAGGTGGTTCAGGAAGAACTCAAGGCCATGCTTGAAATGGGCATCATCGAGGAGTCCCACAGTGATTGAAGCAGCCTGGTGGTCTTGGTCCCCAAGGCTGACGGGTTGGTCTGGTTCTGTGTGGACTATAGAAAAGTCAACGCAGTGTCTAAATTTGATCCATACCCAATGCCTTGTATTGACGAGTTCCTCGATCGACTACGCAAGGTTCATTTTTATTCGACAATGGCAGAGCCCCTTGACTCTGCTATCCTGAGAGAAAATGGCCTTTTCCACACCATTTGGCTTACACCAGTTTGTCACACTTCCCTTTGGTTTGTTTGAGGTGCCCACTACGTTCTAGCGGCTTATGGATAGGGTCCTCCGCCCCCACGCCACCTACACGGCCGCATAACTGGACGACATCATTTATAGTAATGACTGGCCATGGCACCTAGAACACCTAAGGGCCATCCTTAGGTCGCTGAGGTGAGTGGGTCTCACAGCCATTGCGATTGGGCAGGTGGAAGTACGGAATCTGGGCTTCCACTTGGGCAATGGGCAGGTGCATCCCCAAATTAATTTGATCTCACTAAAAATGGAGCTCCAGATCTGGTCCAGTGGATGGAGCAATGCCAGAGGGCTTTCTCTGAGGTAAAGGCTGCACTGTATGTGTGTGTGGGGGGGGGCACTGTTACACTCCCCTGACTTTTCTCTCCCCTTTATTTTGCAGATGGAT
>JAODXR010000024.1:37910207-37920975 GCA_028877395.1 Cathorops festae
CCCCCCCCCCCCCCCCCCCCAGTTTTCACATTTGCATCCATATTGGTTTTGTGTGTTTGGTAGCTTTGCTTGAGCTCTTTTTACTGTGTTTGGAATTCCACCTATATTTTAGATGGTGAATTTTTCGTCATTATATTGTAGAATTTTAGAAACAGCTGTTCTGTATTGTCACTAAGTAGAAAAACAATGTGTGTGTGCACCACTGAAATGTGTCTGCTTCTTGTGCTCAGCCTTGGTATATGAATGTGGGGGAAGGGTTTCTTTAAATGCGTTTTTTGTGAGGTGAAACTATGAGGAGGGGGACAAGTTAGAAGGGGGGGGGACTGAAAAATTATTTTCAGCTTCAGGATTCCTTTCTCCTTAGATGGAATTTGCAAGTTCAGTAAGGGATTTAGCTGAGTGATGGTACACATTTCTCACATGTTTGTGTTGTACAGAGGTGGTTAGATTTTGTTAGACTGTGTGGGCCCCTGGTAAGATTATCCAACAGCCCATTTCACCATTTGGCATGTAGGCCCCACCCTTCTCGGCTAATACCAGGCTTTGTTTCTCTTACTTGTGGGCTTTTTCTTTCTTTTTTTTTTTAACTCTGTTCCTTTAAAAAAAAAAGAAGAAGAAGAAAGGATGGAAAAAAGGTAGCTTCTGTTCACGTGACTTCCTCTTGAGTCGTCCATACATGCTTGATCTCGACTGGGAGGAGCAGAAATGCCTCTGAGTGAGTGGCCTCTCATGGTTGCCAGAAACAGTTTGTAATCTCTTGTTGTCATTATTTTCCTCTGTTCCAGAAACACTAGAATGCCATTTACAATTAGTTTGCAAAAACAACAATCATGATGTTTTGCATTTGTTCTTTAAGCCATGTTTCCCGCTTATATGTGTTTGCCCTTGGGACGCCTTTTCATGTGACACCTAGCATTTTATTGATTTGAGTATTGTATTTCATCTTTTTTTATCTTTTCTTTCTTTTTTCAGTTGTTCAGCTAAATAGGCAATGTGGTTATTACGCTGTTCTAAAGGTTTTAGCCTCATTCATACATTTTCATGTCTTGGGTATAGCTACTACCTCTATCATGCAGAATTTTAACTCTGTTTAAAATTTAGTTCTATGGTTTAGAATTTTAAAGCAATTTAAAAAAAATTATTTTGCTGTGCACTGATTTTTCTTTGTATTAATTTAAAAGAATAGTAATAACAACTAATGATACAAATATTTTTTATTTATGCTTTTATCTTACTACAAATTACTTTGGAAAAATGTATTATTATTATTATTATTATTATTATTCAAAAGTATTTTATTGTTTAAACATATAAGTTGGGGAAGATTTGATTATGGTCTATGAAAATGGCATGCTAATTATTCCATGGTGACTTGCAACAAGTTACATTTTATAATTAGTAATAATTCTACATTAACTGATACATTTAAATAGTTTAGTAATTATTTTTTATATTATTTTTGCAGAAGATTTGGACATAAATCGTTTACACCATGATCTTTTTTTTTATTAATTTGCTAATTTAATATTAAGTTGAAATAATGATTGAACATGCAACAAGTTATATATGGAATCATGATTACTTTTTTGTAATCAAAATGACAATTCATATTTTCTACTTGAGACATACCATTTAAAAATAAACTTTCAAAATTAGATATAGACATGAACAAAAGTTGCTTTTGAGTGATTTAAAAGTATTGAAACAAACTATAACTAAATTGTTAGTTGTTAAATATGAAGATAATTTTAGAAATCTATTATTTGGAAACTTGTTAATGAATTGTTATTCGGTAACTGTATTATCAGGTAATTTTATTATTTAAATTTTTTCCCTGTCATGCCAGTGATTACATTACTGCACAATTTAACACTTAATACTAATTAATCTGCATCAATTAAACCAAATAGAATAATTATATTTTCCATTTTTGTAGTTAATTTAAAAAATAATAATTTGGTGAATACAAATTTGTCAGTTAGGAAGAACCAATTCTTATGTTTGAAACATTCTTAATTGAAAAGTATATTCTCAGTTTTGTTGGTTAAAATACATGCATGTTTAAATTGATTTCATTATGGTAATTTAATTAAATCAGCATAATACAATTTTATCACACACTCAATCAGTCATATGTCATAAGTCCTCACTCCTTTTAATATTAATATGGTCATTAATATAAAGTTAATATTTATGCTATGGTTTAGGTGCATTTATTTTACCGTCTGTGTACTAATTTTGACTGAAGGCAAATAAATTCACATTAAAGGTTCAGTACGGTAGACGAGAGGTGTCTATTATTTGGTATTGTTTCCTGTATTGGTTGGCATTGCTATATGTTGTAATACACAATGGATATTAAGATGTTCTTGAGAGTCTAACTGTATGTGTGCATTTTAGTATTGTTTCTGTTTACTGTTCTTTATAACCTTCCACCAACCAAATATTTCATCCCTATATATAATATATATCATAGAAAAAAATTATCAGGTAATGTGAAATATTCTTGTCTTTCTGTTTTGATGTTCCTTTCTGCTGTCTCAGAGTAAGCTGTACATGGAGGGATTTCGGAGTCTGAAGGAAGGTGAGGAAGTTGAGTTCATGTTCAAGAAGTCCTCCAAAGGCCTGGAGTGTGTGAGGGTGACTGGGCCTGGAGGAGTGTACTGCATCGGCAGTGAGAAAAGGCCCAAAGGGAAAAATGTGCAGCAAAAACGAAAGCCAAAGGGAGACCGGTGAGTGAGAGTGTGAAATAGCAGTGGTCCCAAGCCTTTCCTGTAAAGTGCGGTATTCTTTCTGATGTCACACTGAAGGGAATTATGTAAGGACTGGTTGATGTGGATTGGACCATGAGGACTAACCTGTTTCAGTTAAAATATTTCATAAGTGATCGAGCAAGCGTTCATATGTGTTATGTTGGAAGAAGGTCTTGTCATTACAGTGCTGTATTTTGAAGTGTGATTGTGGCGATGGTCTGTTTGACTCCGTTCTTCTCGAGAGAGGTTGCTCTGTGAGTCTGTGCTTGTTGCCATGGTATTATCACATTTTGTGTAGGAGCTTTTTTTCATTGCTAAATTCCTTCTATTTCTGCTATTCTTGGGTTTGAGTAAACCCTTGTAGCATCACTTTGGTTCTTAACAGTGCAGAAAAAAACCTAACATCTTGCTAAGACCTCAACACACAAGTAAAGTTTTGATTGTGTGTGTGTGTGTGTGTGTGTGTGTGTGTAATATATATTAGAGAAGTGATCAACAATCCCATAATCCTGGATTATGATGACCCCCGATATAATTAATTTCTTTAAGATGTCAGGGGTTATTTAATGCTTTATTTGTCATCATGCTCATGAGTTGTTTGCTTTTCTGTTCATAATTATAATCTCTTGATGTATTTCAAGATTCCTAACAGTGTTGTTACATAGTATTTTCCATAATTCCTAAAAGGTGCCATGTTCAGTGAGGTAGATTCTTGTTGCTAAGTAATATACTACAGTCATGGCAGTTTAGTGATTTAAGACACAGAGTCTTTATAATATATTACTTTACACTGTCAGAAATGGGGGTAGAGTAGGAGTCCATTTCTGTCCCCCAAGGTACAATCTACACTTATGTACCCCCAGGGCTCATTATTGGACCTCAAGGAAACTAACTGTACCTTTTTAGGGTCAAAAAGGTGCATATGTTCCCAAGCAGTACAGTATATAAAGAGTACATATAAGTACCTTAGAGGGTACTGCCCCAGTGACCAGCCATTGTACTTCTAAAGGTACAGTAAGGTACTTTTATTTTCTGAGAGTGTACATTGTATCAGCCAAATATCTAAACATACCTTGAAATGACTATAACATGCCTTCCAACTACTTTTGACAAGGCTATGCATGGAACATACAATTTTTTTTTGTACATTTAAACTGAGCTGTGCTGCTCGTATTCATGTGGAGATTATATGAAATTTATCTTGTAATATAAATGAATGTCCTCTATACTGCATCCTGTGCAAGCGCTAACCTTAACCTCTCAAGTCCTGCACAATCTACAGTACAGTATTGCTACAACATTCTTCGAGAGATTTACTTTTTAATATTTCTCTCATTGGATTCTAAAAACAGTCATATCTGAGATGATCAGCTTTGTGCAGCTTTTCAAGGCACATCCCTTTAAAGGGGCTGTGAAAATAATAGGCCAGGATACTCATGAGGCAAAATCTACTTGCTTAAACACTTTTTGGGAAAGTGGTTGGAGCTGAAAAGGGAGCAAGGAAAAGCAGTGATGTACCAAATTCCATAGCCCTTCAACCCACCTGTTCACCATGCAAGACCCCCTACAAGCTACATGCCTGACCATGAAGACATTTTGCTTCAATAAGAACTGGTGAACCCATTAAGTGTATCAGCTTATAAATGAAGTAACAAGAAATACAAAGCCATACTTGGCATGATTGCAGTGGCAGACCTTGAACCATGGAGGGTTGTGAAATTGAGGACACAATGCTGAAGAACGTCAGACTGAAATGTGTGTCGTGCTGAAAGACAAATTGGCTAATGGGGGAAAATATGGGACAAGCGCTTCCCCAGTTGGCTCTCTTTGATCTACCTGGACTAGAGACTGCTGCAATGTGAGGTGTACAGAAAATATCGTTAACTGTAACCATCAGCATAATGTTGTTAAGAACATAATTATGCATACATATCAGGTAGGCAGTTAGAACTGGACCCATTCCCAAACCCAGTCCTGCAGTACGCCATGTTCTGCACATTTTAATGTTTTTCCTGCTCTAACTTTTTAACTCAGGAAGGACTGCTCATTAGCAAGTCATAATAGAAATTCGGAATGCATTGTTTTTTTAATAATCATTTTCTTTAACAATGATAAAGTATTTACAGTGCAGTGCCCTCCATGATTATTGGCATCCTTTGTAAAGTTTAGTAAAAAAAAAAAAGCGACTGGAGATAATGAGATGAGATGAAAAAAGGTTAGGAAAAATCCACCTTCTGGTGAAATGGCTTCATCTCACACTGGAAAAAAATAGAAAAATCCAAACTTTAATTGAAATAAAGTTATTCAGAGAAAAACAAATCCCACAATAAATAAATTATTTTCAACAAAAACATGTGCCACTGTTACTGACACCCCTTGAAATTATAGTTAACACAATGTAACTGAAGCCTGATTCCCATTTAAATTGTACATTTGAAAGTTGATTGGAGTGTGTAGGAACTTTTCAAGCTGTAATCCATGACTTTCTTATTAACTGGGGTACAAATATGATATGTATGATTGAATGAATTAAAAAAAAAAAACGCTTCTGTCAGATTGCTGATTCAGTTTGTCTCTTCCAGCAGCTGTTATAATTGTGGTGGTCTGGACCATCATGCCAAAGAGTGTGGCCTCCCTCCTCAACCCAAAAAGTGCCACTACTGCCAGAGTGCCTCCCACATGGTGGCGCACTGTCCTCACAAATCACCCTCAGCCACTCAGGGAAGATGCAGCTTAGAGCCACCTAGCACAAGCTCGGTCCAAAGTTCAAGCCCTCAAAGATCCTCACACACATCTCAGGACAGCTCCAACCTTAGCAAAGCCTCCAGCTCTCCCACACCAAAAGCTGCCTCATCACAAAGAAAAAAGAGGAAGAAATGAGTCGCTTTATCAGCACACCAGTCTTTCAGGCTGCCTCGTTTTATCCAGTTCCTCATCATGAGAATTCTGCTGGACTTACCCTACCTCAGACCAATGAGTAAAGGCCAGGTTGACATCTCTGGATCTCTTTAACCTAAAGAGAGGGAATGTGCGCTGCTTTCTTTATTCATGATCAACTGCACTGTGAACGATTATTTAGGAAGCGCAAAAAGCTGTCCAGTGCTTTTAAGACACTGATACCTTATGCACAAAATGCATCTATCTAGAATGCATTTTACTAATTTTATTGTTTAGCTGTTTATTCTTAACCATATTCTCTGATTGAATGCAGTATAAAGCATTTTAAAATGGCTGCAGGGATTCTTGACTTCTGTAGGCACACTGTACAATCTTGAGCCAAAGAAAATGAGATTGGAGCATTCATGTTTTTAAAGGTTTAAACAAGCTTCTTGTATCAGTATGCTTAATTCCCCTTTCCATTGCTCTAAAGCCACAAAAATCTATATTGTCACATGATTAATGAATATGAATGTGATAACAATCATGAGATGTCTACAGATATTTTATTTTGTCTTATTGTTTACATGTAATCAGGTTCTAAATTTTAACCCTCACAGTATTGATCTGTCTTTTTCAAAGTTCAGATTAGATGCATGAATAGATGTACTCCCCTCGGTACTGTTTCTGTTGACTCCATGATTGCTATGACAGTATATTTTTAGTGAGGAAAAAGTCTTGCAGAGAACATTTTAAAGCTGAAACTACTAGTGTAATTACGTGCAGGATTTTAAGCACACACCGTATGCACAAGATCAGACTGTATTATCAAAAATAACAGATCTCTTGTCGGTTATGCTAATGTAGCAGTCAGCTTAATTTTACATAAAGAAGTCATTACTGCGTTCACTGATCCAAAGGGTGGACAAACAAACATGAAGAAGCAAGGGGGATTTTTATAATGAAGTAACTTTTTTTTTTAAACAAAGTTTAAACTTTTAAAGGAATATTCCAGCATTTTTTCAGCCTAATCTCTATGCCCTACATCTGTAGCCTATGTGATTAATGGGTGAGTTTAAACTGTAGAGATGTTGAGATGTCTACAGGGATGTTTTTTTTTTTTATAAATGTTTCCCATCAAGTTTCCTCTCGAATGAAGAAAGAACAGAATGCATTTTTACTCCAAACTCTTTCATAATGGATGTCTAAGGCAGTTGTTGGACCAGCCAAGAAATGTCATTTATGTGAAATGTATTGCGTTTCCTTTCAGGGAGAAGTGGTTAACAAATCAGTTTCCAACTAATCACATAGATACCACAAAACCTTTGGGAAAGTGGAAGTGATCAGAATGGATTTTTTTTTAATGCTTTTGCTCCAGTGTTAGAAATTATATGCTACTATAAATCTCTGTATGTCCTGCATTGGTATAAAAATTTCTAATTTTTTTTTTTGGCCTCATCATTACACCATTGCTGACAGTGTAACTTTGAAGTTGCATTGTACAGTTGTATATTTTAAATGTTTATTTCAGGAATTTAATAACTATCCTTAGACTTCCATTATTAGTGGATATGGAGTAAAAGAGTTTGTGGTTGTTGTGTATTTAATTTGAACATCTTACATGTGATCTTACATGTTATCAACTATTATGCTTAAATCAGGGTCATCAGTTAATATATTCATGGTAATAACTAAAATTGTTTTTTTTATTTAAGTTGCTTCTTTTTTTATCATACGTAAGATTAAATTATGTAACAGGATAAAATAATTAGGGTCTGTTTGTGATTTTCTAGAAATATGCACTCATGACTAGATATTATGTGATTAGTCTTCAATTAATAGTGTTCAGAGAATGCTCCTCACATTGATGTATTTTCTTTGACATTGGAAATGGGTGGAATTTTGCCATGATTTGAACAACTAGTAAGTCTGAGGTGAAGTAAATTATTGGAGCTTATGTTTACAAATTATTTACAACCTTGCATGTAGCTTTTTGCAAGTTAACAGAAGGTAGCGTTCTAGAGATGAATGAGCAAATTTTTATTTTATATTATTTTGTTCTAGACTCAGCTATTAAATTTGTTTCCTGTGGCACTGCAAACAAACAAGTTAAGCTGTATCCCTGACTGTTACACAGAACTGAACAATGAGCTTCTCAGTGAGAAGCTTCCTCTCAGGGATTTGTTTACCAAATATGTAACTTATGACTGTAATTTAGAGCTAGTTTATTCCTAAACAATGGTTTAACTGTAAAAACATCTGTATGAACTATAGAGGTTGTAAAAAATCAGATAAGTTAATAGAGAAACAGAACTGTTTCTCTAAAGCTGTTGAGTACTGCTTTGAGATTTTTACATCTTGTGAATTTATTACTGAAGTACAAACCCATGACTTGCTGGATCTTTCTGTACTGACATATCTGTAGTGATGGAAGCTCTATGTCCAGGCAATATCTTAAGGTCTGCAAAAACCGGCTAGTACTGTACCTGCTGTTTTGAAGTTTAGTGCCTCCTAGTGGTCATGGAGGGTATTCTTCTGAGCATAGTAACTCCTACCTCAATTGTTTTGTTTCTAAAAGACAGATTACTGCACAAAAGAGTGATGATTTGCCTTGGACAGTTTGTAACTAAGAAGAGCAAAATATGACATTAAATGCAATTTACTGTAAAATGCCTCTGTTATGTTTTGCCTCTGTCATGCTACACAAAATGGCATGCGTGCATAATTTCTTTTATTAGGTCTTTGTTGTCACACTGCTAAAGACGACAAATTTACTGCTTATCTCTGATCTGAGAGGTTTCACAGATGTACAAGCTAAAACCTATTCTAATCACATTCTAATCAACACAGTTTTTCTCCTGAGAATTTTAGATCTGGAAGTTTTCTTCTTTTCTAAACCCACTGATGTGAACATTTCTCTGTATAAACATGAGCAAATTGTGATATTTTTTTTGTTAAAATTATTAAATGAATCAAAGATGTTGATAAAGTTGTTGGGACTGTTAATATTCATGTGGGGTTTTTTTTCTCCCGAGACTTTTTTTTTTAACTGTCTGTTAGGTTTTGTTACATTTTAAGTGTGATAGTAATTTCACTTCATTACGTTATGGAATGCAAAAGCTCAGAGAAGTCCTCAGCAATCTTTATCTTCTTAGAGTGCCAGACTTTAAAAATAATAAAGCGTGTTTCTAATATTTAATATGCAGCCACCATAAAGCTTTAGAAGCATCACTACACCATCATTTGGCAGGATTAAGTGTGATGTGGGATAAAGACCATACCCATATCTAATAAATTGCACTAGACCCTTATCAAATGAATGTCGATCTGTAATTAATTTCACATTATTATTATTGCATTTCTTCATTAATTTTATATTATTATTATTGCATTTCTTCATTAAATTTCTTTGAATATCCAAAAGGCGGTGCCGTGGTTAGCACTGCTGCCTCACTGCAAGAACGTTCTGCGTTCGAACCTCGTGGCCAACTGCGGCCTTTCTCTGTGGAGTTTTCGTGTCTATATGGGTTTCCTGTGGGTACTCTGGTTTCCTCCCATAGTCCAAAGACATACAGATTAGGTCAACTGGCTACTCTAAATTGCCCATAGGTGTGAATGGCTATTGGTCTCTGTTTTAACCCCATGATATTAGATTAGCGGCCTGCCCAGGATGTACCCCCGCCTCTTACCCAAAGTCAGCTGGGATTGACTTCAACTTCCCTGTAACCCTGACAGATAAATGGTATAGATGATGGATGAATATGGAAAACTGAAATGAGCAGATTTTAGTACGAGTCCTCAAAAGGCGACTGTTACACAAAATGTGGCCTTCTTATCTATAAAGCGAGTGGTCTCTTACATTTTTCCACATCTATATTGTCATAATGCTTACATTTTTTCTCCACTCTGAAGTGCATCAAGTATGTTTATATTGAAATATTTGTGATGTGTTTATTGATTATGGTCCTATTTTTATTATCACCATGAGAACCTAGCGGTTTTGTTTCCTCTCTTACATCACAGGAAGACACAGCATAGTTACAATGGTGATCAGTCAGAGAAAGATTTGCTGTTAGCATCTAATAAAAGGGCAAGAGACCTTTTACACCATTTACTAGGGGGGAAGCCATAGCCTAAAAGTTAGCGAAGCAGCTTTGGGACCAAAAGGTTGCTGGTTTGATTCCCTGGACTAGCAATAATGTCTGAACTGCCCTTCAGCAAAGTACTTAATCCCCAACTACTCATCTGGGTATATTGTATGTCAGTATGGATAAGAGCATTTGCTAAATGCCTGTAATGTAATTTTCAACAACAGCTAATTAATGAGGAATCCAACATATAACCAGTGGAGACAGCAAATGTTGGATTCAAAGTACCAGAATTTAATGCTGCTACAGTATATGACAGTTGCATTGAGTTACAGAAGAGACCCATTTTGCCTAGCTGGTGATCTATGAGTTGACAAGCTGTATGATATTAATCGAGTGTGATGGTATTAGCAGGAAAGTTAAAGTTTTGGAACCTGCTTTGAGTAGTTGGGACAGTTGAACAGACTAATGGACAAAAGCACTGCTGCACTGATGTGATGAATACAAAATAGTGATGAAACAAGTGCTAAATTCCACTGGCACCACAATCAGCAGGTAGTTGAACAACATTGTAAAGTGGGAAACAAAGTGAAAATAAACTAATTAAAGTCAACACTCCATGTAGATGAATAAAATAAAAAAAAAGGTTAACTCAGAATTTCATTTATAAAGTGTTGAACACCATTTTTGTTTTTTCCTGATTTTTCTCCCCAATTTATTCACCTGCTAATTCCTACCCGCTGGCTACTCTCCTCTGCCATACAACAGCTGGCAACTAGAGAAGGGGAGGGCTAACATATGCTTCCTCTGAGATATGTTAAGCCAGCCAACATCATTTTGAATTACTGCTCATGCTGCAAACTACTCACTTGGAGGAAAGCCCTAACTGACCTGTTGTGCATACATGAGATCACAGATGCCATGATTGGCTGGTACAGTGGGGCAAAAAAGTATTTAGTCAGCCACCAATTGCGCAAGTTCTCCCACTTAAAAAGATGAGAGAGGCCTGTAATTTTCATCATAGGTACACTTCAACTATGAGAGACAGAA
>JAODXR010000024.1:39527510-39538467 GCA_028877395.1 Cathorops festae
AATTTAGAGTCACCAGTTAACCTAACCTGCATGTCTTTGGACTGTGGAGGAAACCGGAGTACCCGGAGGAAACCCACACGGACACGGGGAGAACATGCAAACTGCACACAGAAAGGCCCTCGACAGCCCCAGGGCTCAAACCCAGGACCTTCGTGCTGTGAGGCGACAGCGCTAACCACTACACCACCATGCTGCCCGGAAAAGTGAATCGTGAATCCAATATCATGAATGGAATCGTGAATTGGGTCAATAATACGTAATATATAGCAGAAAGGAGACAATCAGAGGAAGAGGAACACCAAGCAAGTCTATTATATTTTTGCCAGTACTTCTAGCCCGGTGTAATTACATGTCAGAAACTCAAGTTGCTGAGCTGTAATTTTTCTACAAATCGAAATAATCAAAATAATCAATTTTCTGTACTATACAGTAAGCTCCATTTTGTCAATAGCAAATGCATTTGTGTCGAAACTCTATGTACAGCTAGATAACAACACTGTAATTGCAGAAGCATTAAGCTGGATTTTGCTGATCCTAATGTTCAATAATCAAGGACTAATTAACATCAAATGATTATCATAACTAATGACAGTTATAATTATTGTTCATTATCATTTTCATTATGCTAATGCATATTTTACATTGTCTCTTACAACAAATAACACAGAGGTGTATTAAAAGTGATCATTAAACACAGTACTGGATACACAGTAATAATCAAATAGACTTAGCTAAAGTGTTTAACCTTTCTCTACCTGATTTGGACTTGCAATTCCAATACCGCTTTTGTGACAAGTGAGAGCATTGACTTTCTTTGCTATTCGGACTGCCAAACTGTGGCAGATAAATGATTTGCCAATATCTCCCAGGCACGTTTTAACAGAAAGAACAATAATGTGGTTAAAAATACAAGACCATCTCTCTCTCTCTCTCTCTCTCTCTCTCACACACACACACACACACACACACACACATAGCCTCGAGGTAGTCTCTACAGGATCAGGACAAAGAGAAAGGGTTTTTCTATCCCATATTTAATCACAGAATATGCTATTTTCTTTTAATACTAAACTCCCAACAAATATACAGAGCTTAAGGAACACACACGGACCCTTTCCCTCATTTTTACACAGTTAACAGGCCCCATGACCAGCCTTTGCTATGCGTTCGTCATGTCTGCAGAATACCTTTGGGAATATCTCATCATTGAGTCATCGACAAGACAGCAAGCACGGCTACTCATGAGTCAATTATATATTCATCAGTAAGGGCACATAAGGGTGAATTTCGTTCCAGAACAAGCTTAGGCCCTGACCCTTGAAAAATACTTAATTAATCATATTAATCTCATATTAAGCGCACACTACTCCATGTTCATGCAGAAAGTATTCCGGTTATGAAAGGAATGGCAGAGCATTAGTTGCATTTTCTCTGCTTTTTTTTTCTCGACTGGGTGCAGTCACTTTATTAATCAGACCAGAGGGGTTAATAATAATTTTTTTTTTGTATCTAAGAAAGTCTGTGAAAACGCTTCCTTGAAAAAAATTTAAATTACAAGTTAAAATGGTTGTCTCTCATGCAAACATTTATGATAATAATAGTTATATGATTTGCATATTCACATCAAATGTTTAATACATTTCATCAATTCATTTGAAATAACAATATTTCAAGTACAATATTTGGCTTGATATTTCAAAACATCTAGCAACTACTAATTTAAATTTTGAAACAACCATTTTTAATATGCTTTTGCTGTGATACCTTTTTACACAGCTTGAGTTAAAATAAGGGGCCACATATCCTGATATCCTCAGAAACTCCTGGATTTTAGCAAATAGCAAGATTCAGCTTTTTCCATATACAAAAATATCTATATTTTATAATCCATTACTGACTAAAATGAGTTTTCAACCTAACAACCACATTAGAAAAGATGATAAAAAAAGCTAAGAAACTTATTTCAAGATCTACCCTGATAGTCTTTGAACAGCAGTCACAATACGCAACTCCCGGGACGTTCGGTTTTCTCAGCCATATTCCCCATTTGTCACCATTTTTGTCACACTCGCTTAACCATTCCCATCTCCATTTATTTCTAGACATCTTTTCTAATTATTTTGTATTGGAGTCTTCCAATAACTTCATTTTGACATATTTTGATCAGCAACCAGAGGCAAAGCATTTGGATCTGTCGCAAGGGAGGGAAGCGAAATAAGGCTTATTATAAAAGCTGAAGTTTAATTGGACGGCAGTTGACAGTGAGCCAATCAAAAGCGCCGTTCTAACTTGCACCAAAAGAAATGGCGACTCATGGGAATAGCTCTGTTGATTTGGTCGAACAGCATGCTACATGCATGAAATGTATCACACATGTATAACACCGTGAAACAATGGGCTAGTTAGGACCGCTCATCAGTGAGCGGCATATAAATTGAATGAGGTTTGTGGTGAAAACGAGATGAAAATATTTGTCTCGTGCAGAGACTGTACTGCGGTAACCCGCTAATGTGCTGAGAGTGAGAAGGCCACTCCCCCCTGAAAATCTCAACAGATTTACACGATTTGGAAAATTTACTTTTTCAGAACCGAAAAAAACGGAGCTTCCGGCACATGCCGGAAAACTTGCACCCATGGTAACAGGAGGACAGAGGATGGGAATGAGCAGTAGCCTAGCCTGACAAAAAAGCAATACTGGACAATGTACAATACTGTATAAATGTGCAATACCTCTCCTGCTGGACTTTTTTCATATCTTTTTAATATATTTGTATCTATAAATACTTTATCTAGAAGCTTTCTAAAGACTTTAATTTATCTAGAAGTTATCGCTTTTTTTCTATTCTATTCTTGGTTTACCCTCTAATGATGCTACTGGAATTTTAATTTCCCTGAGGGAACTCTCCCAAAGGGATCAGTAAAGTTCTATCTAATCTAAGAGGTGGGGTACACTCTACACAAATCGCCAGGTCATCACAGGGCTGACATATAGAGACAACCAACCATTCACACCTACAGTCAATTTAGAAACACCAAGTAGCCTAACCTGCATGTCTTTGGACTGTGGGGGATACTGGAGCACCTGGAGGAAACCCATGAAGACAGAAGGAGAGCATGCAAACTGCAGACAGAAAGACCCCCATTGGCCATTGGGCGTGAACCCAGAACCTTCTTGCTGTGAGGTGACAGTGTAAACCACTACATCACTGTGCCACTCTAGCAAAATAACAGAAGAGTATTTTAAGATCTTAAGTTGAATTTAAATTAGGCTTTGACAGTAGACTATTTCTTAGGAGTTTAAATTAAGAAGTAATGTTATGAGACAATGGCCAGATCTTATTGAATTCTGACTCATTTCTCCTAAAACCCCTTTAGGAGAGAGAGAGAGAGAGAGAGAGAGAGAAGCAAAGATGGAAAAAGAGAGAGAGAGAAAAGAAATTGAGTTCAACGTAAAAGCTGATTTGTTTCTGAAAGACTTGTAAGAAGTAATGTTTTCCTCCTGGGAATTATATGACAAATCAATCCAGTGTTTTATCAAGGCAAAATAATTCTATTGAAATTGCATCCGATATTTTAAAAATCAGCTAACATTTGCCATCTAATGAGATAAATGGCATTTGTTCAATTTAGCAAGAGCAGTGAAGTCAGTTGTATACATGGTCAGGGCAATACGCATACAATGGTGCAGATTCTGGGCAGTGAGGAATGCACAGTTATTAGTTTTAATGGCATTCATGTGTGAGAATGATGCTCTAACTTCAAGATCACAAACCAGCAGTTCAATAGAGAAGTTAGATCTAGGTTTCACTTCTTACTCCCATAGGAATTTGGGTCCTGATATCCAGCTTGTTGAGGAGATGTCAGAGGCATGGTCAGCTGGGTTATCTAATGTATCAACATAATGCCACTGACCAGGATGTGTTTTTTCCTTTATCACTTGGTGATTTACGACAAACATGTGAAACCTTCTTGAGTCATTATAGATGTATGCCAACACAACTTGAGAGTTCATCCAAAAGAACTCATCAATTTTCATTTCCAGTTCAGTTTTCAACATAGCACTTGCTCTGGCAGAGACTACAGCAGCAGAAAGTTCCAATCTTGGAATGCTCATGATTTTTGTAGGCGCTACTCTTGCCTTGGCCATCACGAGGCTACAGTAGATTTCATTTCTGTCATTGATATGCCTTACATAGGAACATGCATCATAACCAACATTGCTGGCATCCTAGAAGTGGTGCAGTTCCGTCCTCATGATGTTACCAAAGTTGTGTGGGTGATAGCATCTGGGTATTGTGACTTCTCTCAGTTTCTGAAGACCACTTTTCCACTCCTTCCACCATAAGTATACATCCTCAGGAAGGGGCTCATCCTGTCCCTTACCCATGTGACACAATTCCTGTAAAATACACTTTCCATGCAGGACAAAAGTGGAGACAAAGCCCAGTGAATCATACAAGGAGGCGATAACAGAGAATACCACGATGTGTAACAGGTTGGTACTTAAAGTTGACATTGAAACTGAAGGGGTCATCTTCTGTTGAGCACTGAATGCCAAGTACACACCCTACTGATGTCACATCTAGACCAAGATCATGGGATTTAGTAGTTGTCCCCCTCTCTGAGGTATCAACACAGCTGAGAACTTCTTACCTGTTTGAGTTAAAGTTATACAAACACAAACTTCCTCTTTTGCACAACCTTTGAGATTCAACAATCAAATCCTTGGCATCTTTGATTGAAGGAACACTGGTCAGGCCATCATCTACATAAAAATTCTTCTCAACAAAAGCTGTGGCTGAAAAATGAGCAGATTTGTATTGCTGTGCTAAATACGTAAGGCCAATGTTGGCACAACCAGGTGATGAGGCAGCACCAAAAAGGTGAACGGCCATCTGATATTCTTGGGGTTCTGCTTCCAAATCTCCATGCTCCCACCAGAGAAACCTCAGATAGTTCCGTACTCTAGGTGGGACAAAAATCTGATGAAACATCCTTTCATTATCACATACCACAGCCACAGCTTCTTTTCGGAAGCAACAAAGGACTCCCACCAGTGAGGTAATTAAATCCGGACCGGTCAGGAGAGTGTCATTGAGGGAGACTCCATGGAACTTTGCTGAGCAATCAAAAACCACCCTCAACTTGTCTGTATTTTGTTGATGTGCACCATGATGAGGTATGTACCCCACAGTCTCTCCCTCAGCCATGGGGGGCTGGCTCCGCATCATCTCTACTGATAATTTCCTCCATAAAAGTCTTATCATAATACTGCTTCTTGGTCTTCAATTTCCTCCTTAAATATTGCAGGCAAACAATGGCCAGCCTTTTGTTATTTAGTAGTGAGGGCAGAGTGCTACTCTTAAAGGGGAGGGGGAGCTCATAATGTCCATCTTCTCTCTGCTTTATGTTATCGCTAAGGTGTTGGATGAGGTGAACATCATCTTGTGACAAATACTTGTCTTTGTATCCCCTCTCATTAAAATCTGACTCAAGAATTTTAAGAACATCAGTGACTGATGGCGTTAGCATTTCCTTCACTGCAACTCTGAGTACATAGCTCTAACGTCCCAATCTGTCAAGATGAGGATTAGATGATCCTATTATACTCCACCCAAGCTCTATTCTCTGTGAGAAAAGTTCATTTCCATTACCTCTGATGACCTCCAGAGGTGCTAATGCTAATGGACAAATCATATCCGATCAACAGTCCCACTTCACAGTCTTGCAGTGGTGAAAGTTTGTCAGCCAGGTGTCTCAAGTGTGGCCACTGCAGCACTGTCTTGTCAGTTGTAATATGAGATCTGTCCAATGGGATAAAATTCCTAGAGTAAGCCTTATATAGCTGAACATGGGTTTCAGAGTGGATTCCTCTAATTTGCAAACCATGTACAATCTTACTTGCTATGATAGTATTAACAGCTGTCATTGTGCTTAGCTTCAATTGAACAGGTGACACGTTCACATTAAGTTATTTGAGTAAATCTTCCAAAATAAAAGTTGAATCACTCTGTGTATCAAGTAAAGCATAGGTGAGCAGCTCTCTGTATGGCTCTTTCACTGATGACAAAAATACAGGTACAATATTAGAGGTGGAGGAAGAACTTTGAGTCATGGCGTGGGACAATGCATTGTGGACTTCCTGACTTCTGCCATCTTCTGTGGGAGTAAGATTTTGCTCCAAGGCTACCATGGATACAGTCCCCTTCTCTTCATGCAGGCAGGTTGGATGACACCAGCCACATGTACTTACATGTATATTGCCTTTTGCAATCCTTTATGACATGTCCCTTCCACAGGCAACCAAAACAAAGTTGATTTTCTCGAATGAATGCCCTTTTGTCTTCAATAGGTCTTTCTGCAAAGGTAGGGGCACTTAGCTATGCCATGAATTTCATCCTCATAGACTGGGCAACGTGGTTTTGACTTGAAATAGGTTGTTCTATGCATCACAGCAGAGGAGTTATTAACCTGGGTGCTAGTATTCAGACTATTCGCTCTTTTAGGTAGTCATCCATGGCTTTGGAATTCATCAGAAATGGGGAGACGATGGGATTGCATGCTATCCGGGTTTCCTTTTGCATGAAATCTGTAAAATCTAAAAAGCATGGATAGTCACCAGATGCATCCAACTCAACAACAATCCTGCTCCATCGACGCACGATCCAGTGTGGTAATTTCTTAAGTAATTTATGGTTTTCCTCAGTCATTTAAGATGACTAACCCTTTAACATGGGGCATAACCTCAGCACAGACTTTTAAGAAATCTGTGAATTCTCTAAGGGTTGGAGGATTACTTCCACTGATTTTGGGCCATTTCATAAGTTTGTCATGAAAGGCCTTTTGAACGATGAAAGGATTTCCATATCTTTCCTGCAACAATGTCAAAGCACTGTAATGGGTATCTTCAGAATTCCTGTAAAAGGATCCATCCACAGCCTTGCGTGCTTCTCCTGCAAGATGGTGTTAGAGCAGCTTTTCGCAAACTGGGAGGGGCTTCTGGTCAATAAGGGCCATGAAGGAGATCTTCCAATCAATACATTTTAAAGGGTCACCAGAGAATGTTATCAGTTCAGGAGGAGACAGCCTGCTTACACTTGAAGAGCTTGCAATAGCTTGGGCTAGATTGGCTGTGTCTTGACTTGTTATTTCAGGAGGTGTCAGATTGGAATGGCACAGCCTGTGGATTTAGTGAATAGCTGGACTCCACCCTTTGGTGCACAGAGAGGATCTCAGCAGACTCACTCTTCTCCATGATTCTGAACACTGCCTTCAAGATTTTTATAGGCTCTCACCCAGGCTGCTGCTACTTCCACCTCGTTTTCAGCTTCTAGCTGTTTTAACCTCAACTTCTCTTTTTCTCATTTGAAGTGCATTTTAGCCTCCTGTTTTATTTCTGCCAACATTTTTGCTTCATTCTGTTTCCATTCATTTTCCATGTTGCATAATTTTGCTTGTTGAACTTGAATTTTCTGCATTACCTTTGCCTTTTCCAGTTTTACTGCAAGCTCTGCTTTGGCCTCAGCTCGTTTGCTAGAGACCACGGAGAGAGCGGAGTGGATTGAAGATGTCTATTTTCTGCTTTGCCTTTGCCTTTCCCAGTTTTAGTGAAGGCTCTACTTTGGCCTCAACTCATTTGGATTATGGAGAGGAATGGATTGAGGATGCCTCTGAGATTACTGTCTCCGTGTTGGTGTATCCAAAAATGAAGCCATGATTATTTTTGTTTAGTGTCTCCCTCACCCTCTCTTTCTCCAATTCATCATTAAACGCCTCTTCAATAGTTTCTTTTCTTTTACACACAAGGCCACAGATCTCAGCTGTGAGGGAGATACAGGCATCCATTTTCTTAGTAATTTCTGGCATGGAAATGCAATTGCATCTAATAGGCTCATAGAGTTCACACACTGTATCATGTTTGTTTTTTATATTTTGTTGGATATTGTCAAGATCATCCGGTGCACGCAATGCCTTCAGTTTCATTCTGAAGTCGCTTGCTGTTTGTTTCCAAGAGTTACATGCCTTCCTGGAACTTATGTTGTTTAGCCTTTGCTTCCCGCAGCTTGTCTGTTAAAGTTCTTTCTTGGGAGAAGGACCTGGATGATTGACCTTTGATGTTATCCATCCATTGTGATTTAAATTACATTTTGAATGCTTGTTTTATTAAAAGGTATGTGTTCAAAATTCTAGGCTATGGTTCTTTTAGTTCACAAAGTAATCCCTTCACACATTCACAAAATTCTTAACAAAAATATCATAAACTGTGACTAAAATGAACACACAATTGCCATAAGCATTATAGTTATATTGCACTTTACCCTTTCAACCTTTTCATTTAAAAATACATTGTAAGTGTATCATTCAAGGATAGAGAATACGTAGGCTACTATAACCTTTACCAGACATTTAACACCTTTAATAAGTAACTAAATTTATTTCTTAACATTCAGCTCAAAAGTGACATGCAGTGTGTTGCTCCCTTTTCTTTCTTCCTCCCGTTTCTTTATTGTTTCAGTCTAATGTCTCTCACTGCATTTTGGCTGTACCTTTAAAGGTTGGGCACTGTTTGTTTACTGATCTTATCCATGTGCCAAGGTTGTAGGCTGCGTCGGCTGCTGACGTCAGATGACAAAGGAGAATGACTCGTATGTGATGGGCGAGTTTTCACTGTAGCGGACCCTTGGCTTCAATGATTGAGACAGAGAGATTCAAACGGGTGCTTAAATTTTATTGTCTACCATAGCACCCTGAAAACTATGGAAAGGAAATACAAAAGGGGGAAAAAAGGATCAGATTAAATACATGCGATACAATTATCCCCATTCAATAAAAAATTAAAAAATAAGTTTATTAAACAGTGGTTATAATCATTGTTAAAACTCAAACCATATCAAAATAGTGTGAGCAGCATCCCTCAAGATAAAATAAATTCAGACATCACAAGGATAAAAATAATATCCCAGAAATTGAGGTCCACATACCTTGTTCCACTATACCAAGGGAACTAATCATTTATAATGTTGAAGGTGCCGTCTGGAGAACCATCTGCCTCCTAATAACAATAAACAAACTCAAAACAGACCACAACAACCTAATCAACATAAAAATGGTGCATGATTACAATACATGGTTAAAAAAGAAACTTACTTGAAGAACCATGAATAATCCAAACAAAGGAGAGACACTCAGCAGCACAGACACCACGCCAACCCAGAGGAGACAAAGGGCAAGGTGATGGAACTGCGCACAGGTGATAATACACACAGGTGGAGTTCACAAGGTTCAATAGTCTCCTCCCTTTTATCATCATCATCATCTGGCAACCCTGAGGATTGGGGCACACTCAACAATGTGCCGCCACACTTCCCGGTCCGCCATGGCAGTAGAGAGGTCCTCTCTTTCTAGTCCAGTGTCCCTGGACATGGTTTCCGGAAAGGTGAGACCTCTATAGCAGACAGGGCCAATGGGCTTCCATAACAATAGAGGTTGTATGATTTCCCCATCGGTCGGATGGCAGTGTCCAGCGAATAGTAACCTCTTCCTCATGATTTTATGAGATACGGGCAGGATATTCCTGTAGATTTGCTCTCGGGTGGCATACTTGGACCAGTGTATGTTTTGAACCTGTCTCAACAAGTGAGTAAAGGTCCCATCTAGGCGTTTCTGCTGGCGTATGGTAAGGGTCCATGTTTCAGCGCCGTAAAGTAGAATAGGCTTGATTAGCGTTTTAAAGATGTATATTTTTGTCTCGTTGGCAAGAGTTGAGTGCCAAATCCTATTCAGCTTGTTCCACGCTATCCATGCAAGGGCTTTACGGGACTTCATGTCCTTCTCGGAGTCCATTATATAGGACCCAAGGTATTTGAAGTCTTCAACTTGGCTGTCCATAGTGTGTAAGCAATGTGTAAGAAAGGGCACACAGCACATTTCTGTTTAAATCTGGCAGATGCATTTCATTTCCTTCTTTTGGAACTGTAAGTGATCGAACAGGAAATTGAACTTGGGGCCCTCAAGCTCTGTAAATGTGTTTTGTTGCAGCTGTTTTACTCCACATCTCTTTCGTTTTCTCTTTTTCTGTCTGCAACAAGTCAAGACAAGCTGTACTTTTTATGTGTATCCTGTCTTTTAACAATAAAATGAATTTAAAAAAAAAAAAGGAAAAAGGAAATAAAAATGAAACACAAAACTCTGCAGAACATTACAGCTTGGCAAGTGAAAATATCTTCAGTCTAAGGAAAGATGCTTCTTATTTTTCATCATTAGATTATTGGGAAGATTCCTGCAAATTCACAAAAAACACAGACTGTGCTTTTCCCCTCCTTAACACTTTCCAGTTTAGACATGTGGCCACATGTGGAGGCCCTGAGAAAGACTGTCACAAATATGATCATGCGAACACAGCCGTTCACACACACACACACACACACACACACACACACACACACACACAGGTTTTTTGGTTTAAGTTCAAACAAACTGCACAGGATGGAGTTTTTCAGGTAAGGTTACGAATCACAGCTCTGAACTGATGCCAGTGATGCTGTGATGTATTTTTAATACTGTCCACCTACAACAACATGGTGGAAACATATATAGCACACATACTATGTGATAGAGAATTATAGAGGCTGATGGCAAATGAAGAGGAATGAAGGGGAATTGTGAAGAATGACGGGGAATGGAGGGGGAATGATGGAGAATGGAGGGGGAATGATGGAGAATGTTGGGGGAATGATGGGGAATGATGGAGAATGTATGAGAAATGTAGGGGGGATGTCAGGGGAATGATGGGGAATGATGAGGAATGTAGGGCGAATGTATGAGGAATGTAGGGCGAATGATGGGGAATGTAGGGTGAATGATGGGGAATGTCAGGGGAAATAATGGAGAATGTATGAGGAATGTTGGGGGAATGATGGGTAATGATGAGAAATGATGAGGAATGTTGGGGGAATGA
>JAODXR010000024.1:40874082-40886011 GCA_028877395.1 Cathorops festae
CCTACATGTCGGGCACATGTGGGTAGGTGCTGTAGTGGGAGTGGCGATAGTTCGAGCCTTCCACACAGCTTGTTTCTTCTGGGCCTCGGCGATGCGTTTCATCTCTGCTGCACATGCGCAAGTGACTCTCAGGAGTTGAGATCGATTTCTAGGGTTTTTTAAGGACACTTTGAGATTGTCCTTGAAGCATTTCTTCTGCCCCCCAGATGAGTGCTTGCCTTAGCACAGCTCTCCATACAACAGCTGTTTGGGCAGTTGACTGTCTGGCATTCTGACAACATGGCCAGCCCATCTGGCTTGGGCTTTCTGTAGAAGAGTGTTGATGCTGGGAAGTCCAGCCCATTTTAGGACCTCTGTTTCCAGGATTTTGTCCTGCCACTTGATATGGAAGAGTTTGCAGAGGCAGGTCAATTGGAAGTGATTGAGCTGCTTAGTGTGTCTGCTGTAGGCTGTCCAGGTCTCACAGGCATAAAGTAGGGTGATAAGTATCACAGCATGGTAAACCTTCATCTTAGTGGTAAGGCTAAGCCCTCTCCATTCCCAGACATTCTCACAAGGTCTCCCGAAAGCAGCGCTGGCCTTTGCAATCCTGTTGTTCACCTTGACATCTATGTTCACTGCTCGGGAGAGGGTGCTGCCCAGGTAAACGGATTTGTCGACTGCCTTAATGTTCTGCCCATTCACTGTAATATGTGGTTCTTGGTAAGGCCTTCCAGGCACAGGTTGGTACATTACCTCAGTCTTTTGGGTGCTAATGCTGAGACCGAAGTTGCCGCAGGCTTGTGAAAAACAGTCAATTTTGTGCTGCATCTTCTGCTCTGTACAGGCATTGAGGGTACAGCCATCAGTGAACAGAAAGTCTTGGATGACAGTCTCCTTCACCTTGGTGACAGCCTTCAGGTGCCTGAGGTTGAACAGACCATCGTCAGTCCTGTATCTGAAGCGTATCCCATCCTAATGATCTTGGAAGGCATCTGTCAGTGTGGCTGAGAAGACCATGCTAAAGGGTGTAGGGGCAAGAACACAGCTCTGCTTCATGCCATTTGTTACTGGAATTGCCTCCAACTCGTCTCAATCATCCAGTACTTTGACCATCATGCTGTCGTGGAACTGCCACACTATCATGATGAAATTTCTGGGACAGCCAAACTTCTCCGCTGTCATCCTTAGGCCTTCTCTACTGACTGTGTCGAAGCCCTTTGTCAGGTCAACAAAGATCACAAATAGTGAACTGTGTGCTCTTGGCACTTTTTCTGGAGCTGGCATGGAGCAAATATCATGCCCACACTTCCCCAGTCACCACAGAAGCTGCAATGGCTTTCAGGGAGGAGGTCCTGCTTGAGGTGTTGGAGAAAGCGATTGAACATGACACAAGCTAGGATCTTTCCCATTATGGACAGGAGGGAGATGCCATGGTGGTTATTGCACGACCGGTGGTCTCCTTTCCCCTTGTAGATGTGGACTATATTAGCATCCTTAAACTGTTGTGGGACCTGTTCTACATTCCACATGGACTGAAAGAGCTCAATCAGTTTCTCCATCATAGCTGGGCGTCTTGTTTTGTAAACTTCAGCAGGGATAACATCTGATCCTGGCACTTTGCCACAGGAGAGCTGCTTGATGGCCTTTCTGGCTTCATCTTCTGTGGGGAGGTTGTCAAGGTTCATGTTGATTTCCACCTGTGGTAGGTGTGCATTGTTGATGTCAGTAGGATGGTTGAGGACGTGGTTGAAATGTTCAGCCCATTGCTCCAAGAATTGTGTCTTCTCTGTCAGTTGCTGGGTCCCATCTGCACTGAGGAGGCAAGTGCTCCAAGGGCTGTGTCTTCTCTGTCCGTTGCTTGGTCCCATCTGCACTGAGGAGGCAAGAAGATCCAGACAGCTGGGGGCCATAGATAGGCCTCAGGGCATCATAGAATCACCTGCTGTTATGGCCATCTACATAGCCCTGGACCTTGTCGGCCCCCACGCCAAGCCAGGCGTCCTGCATCCCACGGAGCCTCCCTTGCACCTCTCACCCCACACTGACAAAGGTGTATCTCTTTGCTTGTGAAGAGGGATCATTCTGGTGAGCTCTGAACAGTTGATGTTTTTCTGACAGTAATGTCTGTATCTGGTTGTCATTCTCATTGAGCTAATCTTGGTTTCTGTGGGTAGCTGGTCTGACGTGTTCAAGGGCAAAAGAGTAGACTGCATCTGTAAAGGCCACCCACTGCTTTTCAGTGTTATCCTGATCTAAAGATATATCAGGCAACCTGCTATTCAGGTCATTGGCAAATTCCTCTGCAAGTTTGCTGTTCTTCAACCTGGAGATATTGATTTGCTTTACAGTCTTCTGGTCTTGGGGTCTTTGAGTGGGCAGAATGCAAAGTTTGCACTTGGATACAATGAGATGAGTCCAGCAGTTGGTGCCACACATGGATTTTGTCACTCTCATGTCCTGCCTGTCCCTCTTCCTGGTGATAATATAATCAATCATATACTAATGTCTGGAATGAGGGTGCATCCAAGATGTCTTGTTATGGATAGGGAGTTGAAATAGTGTTGATAATGATAAGATTATGAGCAGCGCACATTCTGAGCAGCAGTAAGCCATTGGTGTTACACTTGCCAATCCCATGTCTTTCTATTGTCCCTTCCCAGATCTAGTGATCAAACCCCACTTTGGCATTGAAGTTTCTGAGAACAAAGAGCTTTTCTGACTGTGGGACTGATGCAATGATGGCTTCAAGTTCTTCATAGAATTTATCCTTGATGTCCTCTGAGTTATTCATTGTGGGAACATAAGCACTAATCAATGTTACATTCTTCTTTCCTTCAAATGGGAGCTGAAGTATCATAAGGCGATTGTTGATGCCTTCCAGAAATTTAGTAAGTTTCTGGGTGAGGTGGGACTTTACAGCAAATTCAACACCTGCCTCTCACCATTCAGTCCTGCTACGACCACTCCAGAAGAAGGTATAACCACCCCCACGTTCCATGAGCTAACCCTTGTCTGCTAGATGTACTTCAGTGACAGCATCTACAGTATGTACACATCATAGTGAACTAGTTTCCTGGCAACTAGTGCAGTTCTCTCTGGCATGTCTGCTTTGATGTTATCCAGTAGAGTGCACACGTTCCATGTGCCAAAGTATATGTACCTTCACTATCTTATTTATTTTCTTTTTTGTTGTACATATTTCAACCACTGAGTGGGATCGCTGGCAGCTGTGGTGTGCTGGCCAGGATGAGGTGAAGCAGGCTATGTTTGTGGCACCTTTTCTAGCCCCTTCCTCCATGTAGGTGAACAGAGCGAATCCTAAACAGGGCTGCTCAGACACCCAGGGGCCTGCCAAACTCTGCTGCTGCTTTGTGCCAGCAGAGGGTGATCCTATGCTCTGGGCTGCCTGTGTGCAGTTTCTTGATTACAGCTTCCAGTGTTTCCACACCTGCTGTTTCACCACTTGCCCATCGCCACAGGACTTGAATTTGAATTTGAAGTCATTACTTGTGCATGACTTGGATTAGAGTGAGGGAAGGTTGCACAACTGTCAGCCTCACTCTCTTGTCCCGACCTAACTGGGTCCAGGGGCAAGACATAATCAAGATGACTGGAGCTAGGTTGGGATGCAGTGGATGGCCAACAGTGTTCTATGTGTTGTACTGTGCCCTGATCATGCTTCACAAACACTTTGCTGGGTCCGCCTTCCTGTCTGTTGAACCACCAGGTGGTGGTCTCCTCTACGCGGTCTGCCAAGTCCAGTCTTCAATCATAACTCTGACCAGGTGGAGCGAGGGGTTGCTTGTGCTTGCTCAATGCACCACCCCAGGCTAGTGGAGGGAAGAAAATGTCTTCATTTTTCAGCATAATTGAGAGAGGAGTTACTGATTTTGGTGCACACAAGATACAGACAGATGGCACACAGAATACAAAGTAAAATTGTATAAAAGGAGCACTTAAAGATTGATTTGCATTATGCCTTGTTTGAAGAATTGGCTCATGCAGCTTTGGCAGAGAGAATGCCTTTTTACCATCACTGGAAACTGAGAGTAAGAATTGGATTATCAATTGATTTTGTTTGCCCAGTTTAGATGTAGTCTACACTAAGATCACTTAGATCTTTAGTCTTGGGCTTTTTGCTGTGGGTACATTTCAAAGAGAAATTGAAGAGAATACTGGCATTTCCCAACCAACTATGAGTTGAATAATGACATGTCATAGCTTCCTTCACATCGTTCACATTGCAGTACATTACATTTTCAAAACCAGCAACGGAAATGTGCAGAAGTGATGGATTTTCATGCCACTGAAGTGTTTCTAACTATAACTGGGGAAACAGAATGCACACACATACAAATAAAATATAGATTCTTTTTAATTCATATTTATTTATTTATGATGCAAACTTTACTTCATTGGTGGTGAAATTCATCTTCTTAGACTTTTTGGCATGTTTTGTGTTGTCTGAGACAAGCAGCTATGAGCAGGCTACTGTTATCATATATGGCTATTTGAGGGTGTTTCTTTATGCAAATGAGTGTGACTGTGCCCTAGCACATCACATTAGAATGTGTGGGATTTATGAATGGCCACTGCATACAACTGTGCATACACATATGTGATTGTGGCAGGGGGGCATGGTCAAGTGTCAGCTGTGAATGGCGAGGAGGCAGGTTGAACCAGTGGGTAACGTGATGAGGTGCACCTGTGTCAAATTACTGGCTGTCTATTAACCTGTGTCTGTGTGTCTTTCAGGCAGTCAGGAATGAGAGAGAGTGTTGTGTCACCCCAGTCATGCATATGTGTGTTTGGCACTAAAAAGTGTATTAAAATAAAATAACTGACCTGTTCTGAAGCCTACTTCCTGTTCCTCTGTTTCCTGAAGTTAGAAAGTTGTTATACTGGTGCTGAAACCCCGGACTGAGGAATGTACACCACCATAGGATCCAAACTAGTCAAAGAGCGCCTCCAAATGCTCGTCGAGGACCTCCAGCGCTAGCAGCACACTCTTGTTGTATTGACAGTAGATTAGCACCAGCACTTCAAGGCTCTGCTGCAAGCCCAGGCAGAGGACTGGCAGGTGATACGGAGCTGGATCCAGTCTGTGGGTTCTCCAGTGGTCACTCCTGCGGCCAATGTGCCTGTCCAGCTAGTGAAGATGGTCCCACAAGATGACCCCGATGCCTTCCTTGAGCTGTTTGAGCATGTCACGGAGGTGAGCTCGTGGCCAACCTCTCAGTTGGCAGCTCGTCTTCTGCCACTCCTGGTGGGGGAAGCCCAGCTCACGGTTCGACAGCTCACAGCCACCAACATGCTGGAGTACCCCCAACTGAAGTAAGCCATCATACAGCGGGTCGGACATGGCCTAGAAGAGCAGTGCCAGTGCTTCTGCTTGCTGACCTACAGCAAAGTGGGCCAGCCATTCACGTTCACCCAACAGCTCCGAGATGCATGCCAGCAGTGGCTGTTGGCTGGTGAGAGCAACATCGATTCCATCATCAAGCGAGTAACATTGGAGCAGTTCGCTGCCCAGCTGCCGAGTGGGATGTCAACATGGATCCAGTGTCACTGGCCAACATCGCTTGAGGAGGCAGTCCAACTGGTCGAGGATAATCTGACGGCATATCTGGAAGAAGGCTGTGCTGCCACTTCCTCTCTCTCACTTTTGCTTTCTCCTCCTTCCCCTCCCTCTCTTCACCCCTCCCCTACCCCAACCCCGCGATAACAGGAGCTGACTCCCCGGAAACCTGCTCCCCGCACCTACATTTATCCTCATGTTTCTACTGTCTCTTCTCCTCCTGTGTCTGTGCGACATTAACCTTCTCTTTCTTTCTCCACAGTTGAACTCATCCATGCCCACCAGAACTGCGAGTGGGCCCAGGCAGGTCTGTGAGCACACAGGGAAGGTGGGGAATCAGCGCTTCCGCAAGAAGGCGGGGCTGCTGGTTTGCATCCCCAATGCGCTTCAGGCTTCCCCTGATTGAGCGGGGGCGTATAGGATAAGTGTGAGTATTCAAAGGGGTAGACATCAGGCTTTGGTGAATTCAGGCTGTAATCAGACCTCCGTACATCAAAACCTGACTCACTGCGGGGCATGAAAAAAATGCACGTTTGATGAAGGTGAAGTGTGTGCACAGTGATATACACAAATATCCTCTAGTGCCCGTCACTATCTACTTCCGGGGAGAAAAGTATCACGTAGAGACCGCGGTTAGTCTGAGTCTCACTCACCCACTGATCCTGGGAACTGATTGGCCAGGGTTTAAGACATTAATCAAACAAATAGTAGTGGGTGAGTCCTGCAGTAACACATCACAGGGGAATCTCACTGTAATGTTGGCTGGGGAGGCAGTCTCAGGCACGTCCACATCAGCTCCACATGATGATGACACAGAGAGTGGGGAGAGCCCTTCTCCATCTCTGGGGAATCCCTTGGGGGACTTCCCATTGGAGCAGGCATGTGACAAGTCTCTGAGACATGCCTTTGGCCAAGTGAAAGTTATTGATGGCCAAATCCTCCAGCCTAATGTTGCACTTTCCTTCCCATATTTTCTGTTATTAAGGATAGGCTGTATCAAATGATGCAGGACACTCAAACTAAAGAAAAGTTGACACAGTTGTTGGTCCCAAAGAGCTGCAGGGAACTTTTATTCCATGCAGCTCATCATAATCCTATGGCTGGGCATTCGGGGCAGGATAAAACACCGAATCATCTCATGGCCTGTTTCTACTGGCCAGGGATTCACACCAAAGACTGCAAGTGGTGTGTGGCTTGTCGCAAATGCCAGCTGGTAAATCCAGCGGCCACGCCAAACACACCATTGCTCCAATTGCCATTAATTGAGATCCACTTCGAAAGAATTGGCATGGCTTTCATCTGGCCATTAGATCAATCTACATGTGGGTATCGCTTTGTATTAGTCATTGTGGATTATGCAATGCAATACCCGGAACCAGTGCCTCTCTGCAATATCTCAGCACAAAATGTTGCAGAGGCACTCTTCCGCATTATCTCCTGAATCAGGATTATGAAAGAAATCCTGACTTATCAAGGCACTAACTACATTTATGTCATGCACACTGCATGAATTATACGAATTATTGGGAATTAAATTGATTTGTTCTAGTGTCTATCATCCGCAAACAGATGGGCCGGTCGAACGATTTAACCAATCACTTAAGAACATGATTCATAAGTTTGTTCATGGGGATCCTAAAAATTGGGACAGGTGGCTTGACCCTCTATTGTTTGTGCTGTGCAAGGTCCCACAAGCCTCCACCGGGTTTTCCCTGTTTGAATTGCTGTATGAGCGCAAACCCCACGGTGTCTTAGACATCATCAAAGAAAAGTGGGAGGAGGGGCCTTCTCAAAGTAAAAATGAAATTCAGTACGTTCTTGACCTTAGAGCAAAACTCCATAGTCACATAGTCACATAACCCAGGAGAATTTGCTACAGGCCCAAGAACGTCAAGCTCGCCTATACAACAGCAGGACATGGCTAAGGGAATTTGCACCAGGAGATAAAGTCCTCATTTTACTGCCCACCTCAAGTTCAAAATTGCTCGCCAAGGGCCATTTTGAGGTCACATGCTGAATTGGGGAGGTCAACTATGAAGTCAAATGGCCAGATGGGGCAACACATGCCAAATTTACCACCTCAATCTCCTGAAACCGTGGAGAGAGGACGTTCCTGTAGCTCTGGCGGCAGTAGTTCTGGAGAGGTCGGAGCTGGGACCGGAGGTAAGTCCAAAAAGCCCAGCTCAATTCACCCCGGTCCCCTGTAGAGACCACCTCTCACCGTCCCAGAGAGCACAGGTAATTGGGTTGTAGGAGAGATTCTCAGATGTGTTCTTGCCCCTCCCTGATCACACTGACCTCATAGAACACCACATTGAGACTCCTCCAGGTGTGGTGGTGCACAGCTGCCCGTATTGGCTTCCCAAACACAAGAAAAATATGGTTCGGGAGGAACTTAAGATGGGAGTAATTGAGGAGTCACACAGTGAGGTCCGGTTCTGTGTGGACTATAGAAAAGTCAACACAGTTGTCTAAATTTGATGCCTGTCTGATGCCCCGCATTGATGAAGTGCTCGATCAGTTAGGCACAGCTTGCATTTACTCGACACTGGATTTGACAAATGGATCTTGGCAGATCCCCTTGACTCCATTATCCCATGAGAAAACGGCCTTTTCCACTCTGTTTGGCTTACACCAGTTTGCCACCTTTCCTTTCCAGTTGTTTGGGGCTCCAGCGATGTTTCATTGTCTCATGGACCAGATTCTCTGTCCCACAATGTGTATGCAGTGGCCTACTTGGACGATATAATCATTTATACAGTAGTAATGATTGAGAGCAGCATCTACAACATCTGAGGGCAGTTTTGAGGTTGCTGAGGCATGCGGAGTTCTCAGCAAACCTGAAGAAGTGTGCAATTGGGCGGGTGGAAGTACGGTATCTGGGCTTCCACTTGGGTCATGGGCAGGTGCGTCCCCAAATTGATAAGACTGCAGCAGTCTTATCAATTTGACCAAAAAGGGGGTGACGCGGTTCCTGGGGCTGGCTGGCTATTATAGGTGGTTCGTGGCTAACTTTTCAGAGGTCACCAGCCTGCTGACTGACCACACTAAAAAGGGGGCTCCAGATCCGGTCCAGTGGACGGAGCCATGTGAACGGGCTTTTGCTCAAGTAAAGGTGGTTTTGTGTGGGGGCCCGCTGTTGCATTCTCCTGACTTTTCCTTTTGTTTTACAGACCGATGTGTTGGACAGAGGGCTGGGGGCTGTTTAGTCCCAGGTGGTGGAGGGGGAGGAGCATCTGGTACTGTACATCAGTCACAAATTCTCCATGCGAGAGTTGAAGTACAGTACAATAGAAAAGGAATGTCTGGCCATCAAGTGGGTGGTCCTTACTCTCTGCTAGGACACCCATTCACCCTCTGTTCTGACCATGCCCCACTCCAGTGGCTCCACTGCATGAAGGATGCCAATGTGCAGATCACTCACTGGTATCTGGCCCTTCAGCCCTTTAAATTTGAGACGGTCCACAGGCTGGGGGTGCAGATGGTGGTGGCAGATTACATCTCACGGGGGGGTCAGCTGCAGGCCGGATGGCTCCCCAGGCTGTGGGGGTGTGTGACAGCAGGGGCATGGTCGAGCATTGGCTGCGAATGGCAAGGAGGCAGGTTGAACCAGCGGGTAACCTGCGATGAGGTGTACCTGTGTCAAATTACTGGCTGTCTATTTACCTCTGACTCTGTTTCTTTCAGGCAGTCAGGAATGAGAGAGCGTTGTGACACCCCAGTCATGCATGTGTGTGTTTGGCACTGAAAAGTGTATTAAAATAAAAGAACTCACCTGTTCTGAAGCCTACTTCCTGTTCCTCTGTTTCCCAAAGTTCGAAAGTTGTTACAATGATAAATACCAATTTTCGTCTGTGCATGGGTCAGTCTGAAGGATAAACTTACTGTACTACTTGTTTTATGCACCCTTTGATAAATGAGACCTCTAATGCTGATCCCATATGACACATTATTAACCAAGCCAATTCACTGCAAGTAGACTGGCATACTCTAGGCCAGTCCATTTTCTGTGTTCACATGCAAGATCTGTACTGTGGTAATCATTCATTTCCAGAATAAAATACATAAATTAATTGGAACATAGGTCAAAGTGAATAAGATAGAAATAAAAAACAAGTATTTCAGGCCAGTATTAACCCTAATATACAGTAATGTCCCCTCAGAGCTCCGCACTAGCTCTGGGCAGACGCAGCATCTGAACCTGGGCTTGGGCAGGGGCTTGGGCTCGGGTCAGATTTTGAACCAGGCATGAAGATGGTTAGGGGCTCAGGCATAGACATGGGCTTGGGTGTGGTCTCAGACATGGATTCAGGTATAGGTGTGAGTTCAGACATAGGTCTGGATGAGGGCTCCATCTTAGACATAATTGAGAGCTCCAGGCAGGATATGGACTTGGGTTCAGACTCCAGACAAGACATGGACTTGGGCTTGAGACTAGGCATGGACTTGGACTCCGGACTAGACATGGATATGGGCCCTGGACTGGACATGGATTTTGACTCCAGATTGGACATGGACTTGGACTCCAGTCAAGACATGGGTTCCAAACTAGACATGGACTGGGGCTCTGGACAAGACATGGATTCAGGCATAGACATGGTTTCGGGCATGATTCTGGTCTTGGCATGGACATGGACTTAGATCTTGGCATGGGTACTGGCATTAACATGGGCATTGACTTGGACATGGGTTTGGATCTTGGCATGGGCACTGGAGTTAACATGAGCATGGCGTTGGACATGGGCTTAGATCTTGGCCTGGGTACTGGAGTTATGACATCCTCCCTGAAGATCAGTGGTGGAGCAAAGAGCTCGTACTCCCTGAAGCCTACCGGTGGAGCAACAATAATGCCAGGCAGTGGAGTGAGCAGTGGAGCAGAGGTCACCCTGTCAACCTCTGGAGCAGGCTCTGGAGTGGGCAGTGGAGTGGAGGCCCCTCTGATTTTGTTGTCAATTTCAACAAATCTAAGCAGTATTTTCAAAGTCATATATGACTTGTGTATTCAGCACAAGTTCAGCTACAATAATATCTATGTAGTATGTGTGTGATGACTGTACTTTAAAAAAATAAGAGGTAAATGAAGCTGCTGTAAAAATACATTTTAGAACTGTGTTGGAATGTGTGAAAAAATCATTACCTTAACCATTGTGATGAACCGTTTTGGTCACTTGAGGTGATTCTGTTCAGTTTTAGGAATGTAAGAAGCACAAAAACTTAAATCTGCTCCATTGCTTTGCACAATTAACTGGCTGTCAAAAATTTATGTCCTATTATTTTGAAATAAAGAGTTGGCAGTGGGAGGGGTATTCGATGAGAAGAGTAAAAAATTCCATTCCATTCAATGAGAAGAGTGAATACCCCTCCCACTTCCAACTCTTAATCCCATCAGGTCAAATGATCAAAACAGTTCATCACAATGGGTAAGGTAACCCTAACACTAACTCTAGCTCAACTATGGGCAAGCTACAGCCCATGGACCATATACAGCCTGTTCAGCTTTTTAATCCAGCTTGCCGAACATGTCCAAATTATGGTAAAAACCATATTAATTTCCCTTTTCCCTGCAATACCTGGTGTTTCCCACTAGATGGCACACTCCAGACACAATTGACCTTTGATCCCTTCAGTAAAAATGAGCAGACCAAAGAAAAGGAAAGTCGACAGTGAGTGCCGAGTGTTTAATAAGTAGTGGACAATTAAATATTTTTCCCCGAAGTCCGATCAACAGCTGTATGTCTTGTATGTCAGCAAACCGTTACAGTTTTCAAAGTGTTTCTGCCAATTTGCAGACAGCAAACATTTTTTTCACCGATGAACTATGATTCAAGAGTTCAAGTACCAAGGCAAGTTTTTTGCTGGCATTCAAATTAGCAAAGGCTAGCAAACCTTTCTCTGAAGGCGAGTTTTTGAAAGAATGCATAGTACAGACAGCAGGTCTCTTGTGTCCAGAGAGCAAAAGCAAGTTTGAAAAAATTAGTTTATCACGCAGGACAGTGACTCACCATGTAGAACTGATTGATGAAGATATAGCCAGCCAGGTAAATAAAAAGGCGGCATCTTTTAAGTTATATTCACAGGCACTGGATGAAAGTAAGGACATAAAAGACACTGCTCAGCTCCTAATTTTTATCTGAGGGATTAATGACAATTTTGAGATAACGGAGGAATTTTTGACCATGGAATCTCTAAAGGGGAAAATGCGAGGAGAGGACTTGTATGACAGGGTGTCTGGGGTCATCAAGAGGCTGAAGCTACCTTGATGTAAACTTGCCAATGTCACCATGGGTGGATCGCCAAACTCATCTCATCTCATTATCTCTAGCCGCTTTATCCTGTTCTACAGGGTCGCAGGCAAGCTGGAGCCTATCC